>JAGDQP010050259.1:0-10048 GCA_022664845.1 Lepisma saccharinum | reverse complement strand
AAAAATTGAAATATCATCACAGTAAAACCAGTTTCTTTAACGTCAGCATTCTTATTTAATTGAAAATGAGAAAATGACGTTTTTGAAATAAGATTACTGTTAACGGCATGCTCTCATTTTCAATTAAACGTGAATGCTAATATCTCATTTCAAAGAAAATTATTTCTTGGTGCACAGATAAGAAGAACTATTTTTTTTCAACTTTAAGAAGCCTTCTTTTTCACCGTGAACACAGTGCAAGTTCGGTGGAAGCGTCAGAATCTTCCAAACAACCCTGATTACTAGACGGCAGAACTCTTTTCACCTTTCTAGTCCATAAAACCTCTTTTCTTTCTTTCGAGTTATTACATTACAAGGTTATAAAGCGGGAAAATATATATAGGAAAGCTTTAAGCTTAAAGAAATGGATACAAAATCTCTGTTCCCACCGTCACTTGCAGATTATGCATTAACATACTAACCTATATTGAATATTATTACACTGCTTCTACGCATACAATAGGATGTTTAGATGTCAGATTTTTCATAACTCGAAAGTTAAAAGTGATTAATATTCGCCATAGTAATTACCTTACGAGTTATCTTTATTGCTGTTATACATTCAACTGCAGTATTAGCTGTAGGCCTAGGGGCTAAGAAACTAGAATATTTAAATTTGACAAATGGAATTCCATATTCCATTGTGTTCAGTAGGGTACAAAAATCGTATTGTTTCATTTTTATAGATTTGAATTTGCGGCCATAAGTCAGAACTGAGCTCTTTAATTTGAAGAAAGTTCTGAGTTTGATGTTATGCGAAAATTTCTTGTAATTTGGATTTAATACTTCACGAAAAAGCTAAACACTTCATTTTTCTTATTGTTTGTTTGTTTGTTTCTTTCCTTTTTATTCCTCCCTGCATTCTTGTTGTTAGTTAATTAGCTCATTCGTTCATTTTTTCTTATTCATTCTTTCTTTTATTCCATCTTTTTTTTCTTTTTTTTCTATGTGTCTTTTTCTTTCTTTCTTGCCTTCTTTCTTTGTTTCTTTTTTCAGTCATTCGTTCTTTTTCCTTTCTGCATTTATTCGTTAATTCTTTTCACTTTCACTTTCTTTTCCTTCTTTTATTGAGTCGTTATTTCTTTTCATTTTTTTTCATTCATCCCTTCCATTCTTCTGTAATTCTTTTTAGTAAAACTAAAAACTTTAAGTTTTTAAGAAGACTCCCAATTTTAATTAAAACGTTTCTGCCCTACCGCTCATCTTAAAAAAACGAGTACTGGAAACTGAAAACATATTCGCAAAACCCCTAAAGTATTAGTTGCAATGTACGGCCGTATGTGTGTGTTTTATTAAGCATTTTGTTTTTCTACAATAACCTAAAAAGAGAGTTGTTCCTCGGAGCATGTTTACGTATTTGCTTTAGTACTTTCTGCAGGCGCATGATCCTCGGTAAATACAACATCGAGAACAAATCATCTGCATAAATAAACAATTTTAGGAAAGTAACTGATGTTATTCAAATTAGCACTACTGCACAAACATCTCTGAGCATCCGGTTCGAACAAAAAGATCACTTTCTTTTACAAATATAGCTTTTTTTCATTAAAGAACAAATAAATTATCTTTTATTCCGATAGTGTCCATGTGAAGTTCAAAACTATTTTCCTATATGTATATTCACTCCAATGCTCATTCGATAACAAAGGTGATACATCCAGATGCAATTAACGCTCTCTTTTTTGACTCCATCAATTAATGAGTTGAGTTAAAAACCTCAATAAGCAGTTTATGATAGCGAAATCTTTATAATTAGAGAGACTATCTCTTTGTGTGTCTGGCTGTTTGTTGGTCCACAGCTGTGTAGGAAATAAAATGTTGAAAACCTCCAAGGCTTGTTCTATGTTGTTGGGGGGTGAGGGGTGAAGATCCGGGATTTTACCAGATTCCTTAATGAAGGGTGTTACCCCCCCCCCAATTCTCGAGTACACACCCTCAACTTTAAAATGTTAGCATGAAAATCTATAGAAACCCTGCAAAATTTTACTTATAAATCCTAATTTTGAATTTCAACCTCTCCAAACTAAAAATGCTGGCAAAATCCCTGGTAAAGAAACAGGTTCAACGACCCTTCGTCACGGCAGTACACCTTTTGGATTTACGGGGTACCAACTTGCAATTTTTTTATATTGAAATATGTTGCAACCTTCTTTGTTTTATTGCTACATGGGTTCCAGGGTTGCCCCAGAACATTTGGAAATAAATAATTATATTCCTAGTAAGTATTTCAGATAACATCAATAGAATATTCTAGGTTTAATGCTTCGGAATATCTGTAGAATATTCCGCAAGAATAAGCAACTTACATAGCATATCCCAAGGAACATCCTCAGCATATGCATTCATGCAGGATATTCAGATATTCGTAGAATGCTGTAGGTATATATTAGGTATATCCTATTGTTATTCTCACACTCCCACAGGCATATTTGTAGCATATGTCTAGAATGTACTTGTGTTCATGGCTAGGCTAGGTGCTACTTCTAGCCCTGGAGAAGCACTGTGTTCAATGGACTCACTCTGGTAGTTCTTATAACAGAACTAAGGCTATAAACCTTTTTATTTCAAATTGACACAACTTAGCAATTCCACATAAATGGTTTGATTGAGTTGTTTTTAACGTCTTAGACAAGCTTGCTAGCTTCGAAGGTCAAGCTATAGTTTTCGTTTAAGTTAGTTACAAACTCCTGCGATTAATGGACTCCACCAGGTTTGAACTCAGAACGACGCGCACCGAATGCAAACTAACCATTCGACAATCAGAAAAGTATCTACACAAGCTGTTTTAACATGGCTGTAAGAGCACAGGTTGCTGGTAAAATTCGATA
Source organism: Lepisma saccharinum (assembly GCA_022664845.1). Classification (NCBI taxonomy): domain Eukaryota; kingdom Metazoa; phylum Arthropoda; class Insecta; order Zygentoma; family Lepismatidae; genus Lepisma; species Lepisma saccharinum. The sequence goes on along the minus strand of JAGDQP010050259.1, from coordinate 7,181 downwards.
GCCAGTACTTATCACAGTGTGTATGAGATTTTTCAGAACACATTCTTAATTTAAGTAAAGCACAAAATTCAGACGGTATGCTTATGATCTTCTATCAGTATATTGCTTCTTTACTTATAGAAAACTTCTCTGATCTATTTGTACCTAAAAGTGGCATCAATGTTTAGATACCATGGATTTATTTGATGAAAGACCAATTATCAGAAATTACATTTTTTAAAAAGAAGACTAAAAGGTCACAAGTGTCCTTAAGTTTTGTAAACTGAAAGCCAATAAAATCCTCTCCGATGCAGAAGACATTTTAGTTAGTAGATACATATCGTCTACATTGTAACATGGCTGTCAATACCTATAATTATTACAGGGTCGTAAGTAACAAGCCGCAAACCTTAGAGGGGGCTCAACCCAAGCTTAGGGGGCCAATGAATTATGTACGTGTGTGAGTGTGAAAATAAGGTATAAACAGAGATTACTTACGTATACGGAACATTGTAGCAGAAGCATAAATATTTCACAAAAAAGTAGCTAGCTTCCGTAGAACAGACATAATTACAGACAAAAATAGAAATTTATAGAGGAACTGTAGCATAAAGTGGCTATTACTATTAAAATCTCAAATATATTTCTTCATTTTAACCGTGGAGGTCTGAATTACGATATACTAGGAGAAGGGGCTCACGAACGTACTAGAGCGGGCTCATCAGCCTTGCCCCCTAAGGTTACTGGTCTGAATTGAAGACCTGAACTGCAAAACATCCCCAGTCCACTTTTCTCGTATTTTCATTTTTCTTTTATTCATCGGCATCTATGTTCCAAGGACTATCCACTTGCATAATATTACATCCTAACTACAACTCAAAACATATTTCTAATCCAAAATAATTTCAGCTGAATAGTGTAACTTCCTTAGTCCTTGGACTGTTTTTTGTTCCTCCTGAGAAAAGAAAATACTCCGGTAGACTTGGGATGTTTTGCAATTCAGGTCTTCATTATTATTATTTAATACAAAGGAACTACTTGTTGATTTGAACTTCTAGAATAGTTCTCTAGCTAAACCATAGGAATATATCAAATATGTTCGGGAATTATATCGGTCTGAGATAATTATTCGGATAGGCCTATTTGGTGAACTGGTCTTCACTAGCACCAAACTTCTATCTCTCGCCTAATGCCACTTGAGTAGAAAAAAAAACAACATGATTTTTTATCAATTTAAACTGAGTTCAAGCAGAGCTAGTACCAATTATCAGACAGAAACTTAACTAACCAGAGATGATTATGCTACATAAAATCACGAGAAATGTTCTGCAACACAAGTTGGCGAGCATTTCAGAATTTTAATTAAAAGACCACTTCTTCTTAGTATCTTCTCCCCTGGTCGAGTGGATACTGTTGCGAACTTTAGAATGGTACTGGGAGGGAGGGAGTTTCAAGTCCCGCTGTTGGGCATCCTACCTGAAGTTTTCAGGGATTTCTATATTTCTCCCAGACGATTTGTTCCTAAACAAAGGCTTTGGCCACTATTTTCTCTATTCTTATCCTCGGAAGAGTGTTCGTCAAGGGATGTCATTCTTAGACATGTGACGGACTTCCCTACTGCCACATATGTAGCTCATAGATGATAAATTGAAATGAACAAAATATATATCTCTTACTAGTGAATATTTTAAACTGTGCTTCAACTATTGTTATTAATATATAGTTTAAAAAGATTAATTTAATTAGGATCTCCTTCAACCGCATTTTGTGTCGTACACGGTAAAAAATAGTTTCATAATGTTGAGAAAAAAGTTCTTACCTCTGCACTGAGAAACAATTTTCTTAGGAATGATATATTAACATTTTCATTTAGTTGAAAATGAGAACATGTCGGTTTAGAAAATATCGATATACTGTCATTTTAAATTAAATACACTTATATCTCATTTCTATTAAAATGATTTCTCCGTGCACAGATAAGAACTTTTTTCTAAATTTTAAGAAATTATTTTAACCGTGTAACTTTAACGAAAACTGGATTAGCTTTATCGTTGTTACTTTTCATTTCTATTGATCCTCTTTAAGTACCTACAGGATTATAAAGAGAAATATCTAACGAGACAGAGGATATTCAGTCACTATTATCGTCTAGATCACTGGTTCGAAATAATCGAATGTTGGAGTTGAAATCTACCATATTTTAAAAACTTTACCTTAGATGAAATTAAACCTAGTGAATCTTCACTGAAGTCTCCGAATAAATCACAAGGTTTTTTTTTTTCGAAATTAAGGGACTTAGACAAGAAAACACTTACGGTAGAACTCCAAAAATTTGCGAGACTTCGGAGAGAATTGAAACAGAAATCTATATGAAGTGTTACCGAAATTACCGCTAATAATAATCGAAGTTTTGCACCCTTTTTACCATGCAAAGAAAACAATTTATAGAATGCTAATACTGATTTAGCTAATACAATGCCGCAAAAGAAACAATTAGATGTTACATTTGAAAATGATATTTATACATTAAACTAAGACGGTGCGCTTTGGTGGTATATAATAATTATTACAGATTTGACTAAGTTGTTAAATTGAGTTAAAACTGCCTACTTATAATTTGATTAAAATTTCAACTTGTCCTCAGAAGCTTATGAATTCGATTATGTCGATTATGTCCTATCTTTATTTGTGGGATGTGAAGTTCAAATTCAATAAGTAAATGATACAATGCCATCATGCTTTGAACTGGGTCCTCAGTAAATTTTCTCCTAGTTCACATGAAGGCATGGCAATGAATACTTCTAGAGAAATTTTTTAGATGTTCTACTTATTCCTCTCTAGGAACCATGGATCTAGACGATAATGATTCCGAGTTTCTACAAATAGCTCAAACGAAGCACTGTAGCTCTTATAAACACAATGACGAAATTTCGCGTAAAAGTAATATAGATCCTGTAAATACCGCCGGGAAGATAACTCTGTACATATCGTCTAGGCCTAGAACGATGAATATCATGTGATTATTTTGTCAATAACTTCCGTGTTATTCTAAGACATCATCGAAATAAACTTCAATTATAAAGCAATGAAAGATTAAGGATATTCTCTAGATGACATGCATAATCGTCTTGTTGTCCAAAATAATCAATATCGTCAAGACGATAAATGTACAACAGATTTTCTAGAAGATAGAAAGAAAAATAGAGACTAAAGTATAACAATAATAAAATTTTGTTTCGGAAATGAAAGCAAGACTTCTCTTTTACATAGTAAATTGTCTAGACGATTACTACAGTAACTATGTTCCAGGCGGCAATTACCATACACAATTGGACCATCTTAGCGACAAACAGTATCCTAGTATTTAATTGTACTGTACGGAGATTCACACTCAACTCTTGTAACCGATATACCCAGGATATCGACATTTCACGATATTATTGTTAAATGCTGTAAATCATAGTCCGTTCTCTGCTACCGTCAATAACGATAGCCCTTCAAGAATAACCACTGATATCCTTTCCAGTGACAACCAAAAATAATTGTATGATCTCACAAAAACCACTTATTATAACAGCACTTGCTTTACGCCACACGATCTTCAAAACACACATGTGAATCACATACACAAAATAGTAGAGAACACAAGTAAAACGGAAACTAACCAGGATGTTGCGAGTCCTCATGGTTTCAGATGATGTTTCTCCTTGCACGGAGAATACGAAGGTGTCCCTTCGATGGGGAAGGAATGCTTTTTGCAGAATCTAGGACTCAGGTGCTTGTCTTATATATTCTGTCGGGAAATCTGGGACCCACAGAGATTTTCTCATCGAGCACCATTCGCTTTCATCTCCCTTCCCCGAAGAGGGTGGGGGCGAAGAGGACGGTCCATAAGAGGGGGCGGAGGGAGGGAAAGAAAGAAAGAAAAGATTCTGCAGAATACTTTCTTCGTACGAAGGAAAAAATGAAAGGTGATAAGGAACTCTTATCCTATATAGCATGCGCTCGCTTGAGTTTTCTATAGTCGTTCGCTCTCTACTCATGTACGGATGGTATGACAGTTCCCTAAGACGTTCTTTTCATTCTTCTTATCGTGAATCGGAATTTCGTGACGTGACCAGTTCCGGTGACGAGAATGAAAGGACAAATTAATGACTTAACATACATTTCCTTGACCTCGGGCTTCATTCAGCGATTTGAGGAGCCGTTCACACATACGCGACGGAGGCTGCTATTAGCGTGACATTACATACGAAACACCATAATTAACCTGATGGTATTTTAATTATATATAATAATAATAAACGCATAAGTGAAAATTCGGAACAGTCATGCGTGATGGATGCATGGCTTACGGGCTTTAAAGATCCAAAAATTTATGCATTATATGCAGCCATTTTTACCTATATATCCATGATTCTAAGTCACTTGAAATCTAATGCATTTCATATGAAATATAAATTGAAGCCGACCTTTGCATGGCTAAAAGAAACCAAGGTAGAATAGTCAGTAGATGTCTTGTAATTGGGAGGAGGTCTCGGCTTCGATTCCCGGTGCAGGTCGTCCCGACTGAGGTTTTTCCAGGATTCTCTCCGTTACACCAGGCAAATGCTAAAATGATATATTTAACAAGGCCAGGGCCGATTTCTTTCAAACATAATTCCCTTTGTTGTCATTCTTGTTAAATGTATCTACACTGTAAAAAACGATATCCTAAAATCGAGAAAAAAGTTCTTATCTGTGCACCGAGAAACAATTTTCTTAGAAATGAGATATCAGCATTCTCATTTAATAGAAAATGTGATTTTTGGGTACCAAATTGGCCCCTATATATCGAGAGCGACGCAAAATTAGACAATTGGAAGAGACTTCTTGTCTTGTTTCCATGTCAGAAATTTACCCTAAAATGTTTTGCTCTGCTTAATCTATCGCTCTTGATAAATGTATGCAAATTGAAAGTTTTCGAATTGCCATTAGTATTTCAACGTGTGAACTTATAAAATAATATATTTCTGTTCAGAATTAGAAGAACAGAAGAAATATAATCGTCTCTTTCTGTTTTTAAACTTTACAAAGCTGTCTTGAAACGAAAAGGACCTTATTAACCAATGACTTATTTAGTTAATTCTCAAAGGAAAGAGGGCAGTTCTGAAAGCTGTGGTGTAGTGGTATTGTTTCCTCTTTGTAATAAACAGCTTTTCGGGTTAACTTATCAGAAAAGGAGGAATGAACCTTTCTTTGGTTTTCACTCAGTCCAATCAGGAGATTGGGGAATTATACACCATAAGTCAAAGAATATGGCTAATGGGGAAACTTCTAAGTGCGGAAAAAATACACTATATGGCAACACTGGAACGCACATGACAAAGATAACATATGAATCAATTAATTTAAATGTGGATAGAATTTTACTTGGTTATCGTCCCATTGGGTCAATTTTTAAATTTAAACATTTATCATCCGCCATTTTTCATGATCGAGAGTGTACATGCTTTCTCTTTCTTTTCCTATTTTGTGAGCATTTCAACTATGTAATTAACAATCCTCAAATATATAGACGGCTATAAGCTATGAAACCAGTGTTTCTTCCAGCGGCGCGAGCACCCTCCATGAGAAATAAAATAATTCAATATTCCACGATTCCCGAGAAATGTAAAAGGTTTGAACTCTAAAGTAGGCTCTACATATTAGACTTCTGTAGAATTGAATTTTAATTTATTTACAACCTTTAGGCATCTATCGCTCAGACCGGGAAAGGGTAGGGGAAAAGATGTGGAAAGGGTCGGACAGGGCCTAAGTTGAAAGTACCATTCCGGCATTTGCCTGGTGTGACTAAGGAAAAAACGCTGGAAAAACCTGAGTCAGGGTGGCCGGCAACTGGAATCGGATCAAGATCTCCGGAATACGAAGCCAAAGCTCTACCAACTGAGCTACTGCCGCTTGATACTCAATATTATGAAAAGAAACAATATATAAACTCTTACTGCTGCCCAACGTAAAGGAATGTTTAGGTTTCTCCCTTAATGACTTTAATGATTGTGGATTATTTTCCATGATATGATTTCGTATTGTATTTATATAATTCTCTATAATATACAGGGTTGGAATGATTAAAACAAAAAAAATTTTGAACAGATGTTTTAAACAGAGACGATTGTTTTAAGCATTTTGAACATTTGTTTTAAACAATGTTTTTTAAACCCTGTTTAAAACATGCTAATTTTATTTTTCTTCTTTGAAAGTATCATATTATTTTTAAGAGTACGAAAGGGTGTGTTTTTACCAGTAAAACGTATGCAATTTGTCCCGATTGAAAGCTAGTTTTCAAAATAATCAGTATTATGGCGCCGCAAGCCTAGAGATGGAAACAAAAAATATGTTGTTTTTTTTTCGATTTATTCTTTATTGGCTGGCTGCTAGAAGCGGGAAATATTAATTCGCTATCAATAACATGAAACAAGATGTTTGTCTATATTTCAATTCTTTCTTTTTTATTTATTGTGAGAAACTGCCAGGAAAACAAAACCTTCATGGGCATGTATTTGCTTCTATGATTACACTGCTCAATCTCTTTTCTTATGTTTATGAGAAAAGGAACAGTAGTGAGTAACCGTGTAGATTTGATAATCATTTCTTATTCTGTGCTTGGAGTTTATGCCGGGTGGTAGAACTTATTAGGTACTCTTAGTGTTATAAATAAAAAATGGTTCGTTCTTTCTAACACTTCCGTTAAAAAAAAAAAAACATGAGTTTTCGATTTTTTCTAAATCTCGCTTTTTTTCAAGAGAGCAATTTGTAATACTGCTAACGTCTCTTTAAGCAAAAATTACTTTCATATAAGTAATCGAGAAGTAATATAACATAATTAAATCCTAGAATACAATTTTTGTTTTGTTTTTTGTGAGATATTCCGAATTTGCTCAGTTCTCAGTGTTGACAACTTATAAAAAAAAAACAATTTAAAATAAAATCTTCCATATCGAATCTGCCCCAAACTTAGCTTAAACATCATTCAACACAATTTAAGAAAGATTTGGGTGTCCCTGATCTTAAACACCCAGTCGTCAGTGTTGCTAACCTATTTTAAAAATCAACTTACAGTAATGCGTTTATTAACACAAATCTATACGTGTGCATTGAGCATTGATTTACACTAAATTTGACATACATGTTCATTAGGTACTGGGACAGGTCATACAGCC
>JAGDQP010050258.1:0-10231 GCA_022664845.1 Lepisma saccharinum | reverse complement strand
AATTAATAAAAACAGTAATTTTATTACTTACGGCAACGAAATAAAAAAACACTGTTTCCATTTTTAAGTTAAAACAATAATCAGAAATAAATAGTTTAGATTTTTAAATTTAAATTTGGTGTAGTAGCAGAATTAGTATTATTAGCAGTATTTGTAGTCGTAGTAGTAGCAGGCCCTATTATTAATTGTAGTAATAGTAGTACAACTATTAGTATTGCCAACGTATTTTACCCCGCACCAACGGGCGGGTATTTTGTCTAGCACATACATAGTTGGCTAAAATATATCGAATTAACGTTCTATGTATAACAATATTTCTGGAATACTCGTCAGCTTCACTCAAGTATCCCAATGTACTTTGTCTTCAATTAAACATCAAACCGTAAATAATCCTACAGATCTAGGCCTACAAAGGGCGCTGAAAAAGTTTTGCACTATGGGCCATAGCTTTTAATAGTAGCACTAGGACCAAGACATTTTGTGTGCATGTACTTGTGTCCCTTATGTATATACACATGTTACTCAATGCATCCTCCATCTCCTGTGACACATTTAGCTCACAGTTCTTTCCATGCCGTAAATGTACTTTGGTCACAAGGGAACAGAAACAAGAGAGGAAGGAAATTTGTCTCGAACTCCAAAACACGTTCAGTGGTGACTCTCCACAATGCTTTGATGGAGTGATCACACGAGGATATTTCATGTGGATTCTGAGAGTGAAACGCAATCCATGGAATGGCGTCATTCCGGTTCTCCACGCAAGAGGAAACCAAGATTCACCAGATCAGTGGACAAATTAATGGCTATATTCTTCTGGGATCACCGTGGCGTAATCCTCATCGACTTTTTGGAACGTGGCGCAACAATTAATAACGAGCGGTCCTGCGACGTGCTCTAAAAACAGAGATCGGAGCTCCAAAATAAAGTCATAGAACTGCACCAAGATAAAGTCAGGCCCCACTCTGCCTATCACACACAGCAGAAAATCAGAAATATGAGGTTGGAAGTGGTTCCTCAACTCTCCTACGGACCTGGTCCCGTCCGATTTCTTTGTTTGGTCATCTGAAGACCCACCGTTGTGGCAGGCAGTTTGCCAGTGACCAAGAACGCATTGCGTGTATGAAACAGTGGTGTAATAGTCAGCGTCCGGGGTTTTACCAAAGTGCATTTAAGGCATGGAAAGAATCGTGCGCTAAATTTATCACAGCGGATGGAGGATACATTGAGTAATATGTGTATATGCATAAAGGACAAGTACATGCACACAAAATTTCATGGTCCTAGTGCTACTATTTAAAAATGTTATGCCCATAGTGCAAAACTTTTGAGCGCCCTTTGTGTATATTATAGAAAATACGTACGTCTGTAATATTTCATGTACCCTTTAGAAGGTTTCATGTGAAAGTTCTCACGACCTTATTTTAATCTTCATATACGTATCATTATTGATGTAGGATTGCAGTATCAACGCTCATAAAAGTTTACACAAGTAATACAACACCTACACACGATGCTGCAAAAATCGTTTAAAAATACATTAGTACATCTCCAATGTTCGCAATCATTAGCAGGTTATTCACAAACACTTTTCTAAATTACTACAAATAAAACCGCACGCTTAGTAGTTTTACTTTGCACGTTGTATATTCTCTCTATTTATGAACAAAGTGATCTACCTTTCAAAAAACTTGCTAGTCTTCAGGGACTGTCGTTTTATTTCTTGGTCAAAATTAAAATCGGAATTTAGGTAAGTAAAAATACCCAAAACAGAGTTTTGAAAGAGAAACGAATTACCGGGTTTTGGATTTCGGTTTCCTATATAGGATTTTTCGTCCATTCTCTACTATAAGTATATAAGTATAATTTGAAATTATCTCCACCATTTGGTATGTTGGTAGATCATCACTAGTAGATTAAGAACATATTACAAAATTAGGTTTTAAAAAGTCGCAATATTGGATCCAAAATGGCCGCCAAAAATATTTTCAACACAATCTGAGATAGAGATACGAAATTTGGCATAAAGGTGTACTATTAAGAATAGTTTAGAAAAATATTACAATATTTTGAAAAAGTCGCCATCCTGGGTTCAAAATGGCCGCCCAAAAACATTTTACACACCGTTCGAACAAGAGAAATGAAATTTGGTATGAAGGTGAATCATCAAGAATAGATCACGATCAATATAAGAAAATTGTTTAAAAAGTCATGTTTAATCCAAAATGGCCGCCCAAATATCGATTTTTCAAACCAATGAAGTTAAAGAAACGAAATCTGGTATGTTACAATAAATGAGGCGAACTTACCCTATGGGGACGCAGCTGCCGGGGGAACGGATGGAAACAGATCTACACCATAGGGGCGCAGTGCCCATTCTTCCGTCCGATGTGTCTTTTAGCTTTCAGTACTATGGCACTTTGAGTACGTAATTTCAGCCTACTACGAGTTAGCCCAATCACTTTTAATCGAAAAGAACGTCTTTTTCCCGGTGACGAGCTACTTAACATGTTTGCCCGCACACCGTGACTAAGGAGGGTAAATATGTTAACACAGGTGACACTAATAACATACACTAATGCACTTTCTCAGTTCTGAGAGAGAAAAGGGAACGAAATTGTCAAGTTCTCTTTTCTAAGTGCTTTTCTATCATTAACTGGGATGAGCGGTCGGATTGCGGATGAAAACCATTCCATCAACGACTCATTTACTCTGAGGTCGTCTTAGTCGTTGACAAGTTATGTTTACGCTTCTTGGCGTAATAAATCTATGTTAAAAGTATCAATTTTTAATACTGCACGAAATGCTATATTTTAACTAGTTTCTTCTGTATTAAAGAGAGGGGCGCGGTCGATTTCCTTCTCGTATACGCCACTACTCAATGCGCGACTTCTTTCTGTCAGCCCTCTTTTATCTCTTGAATTCAGATTCTGTACTTGATGACCAATTACTACACAAAAAGTGCGTCTAATAAGAACGATGTAGTGTATTTTTCCAGAGGCTGAAAAATCCTGTGTCATTCCTCATTGGAATGTTAAATAAGTCATGTTTCCCATTCATCACGGAGACATTTTGCCTCGACTAATGAAAAGCAGAAAGATTCATCGAGATACATCTCTGTCACTGCAAGCAAGAGATCGTATTTGTCTTCTAGGCAGGATCTTATTTCTTGCTCTTCTACTACGCAAAATACATCTCGTGCGCTCTGCCAACAAAGTTTCCTCTCAGAAGAGTTTTTAAACAGGAAACTCCCATATAACTTGTCAGCAGCGACGCCCCTTTTGGAAGGACTCCATCCATTAGAAACATACATACGTATCATAAAATTCGTTCAACTCTCTTCTTTCCCATCCCCATTATAGGCTTCAGTGCGGTGGCACAAAATATTGATTCTGGACTTTAAAAGCGTGGTAGAAACATCTCTAGGACTTCGAGAGCTAATATGAACAAACGCCACTGTCAACAGAAAATAGAAGATTGCGTCGCTTTCACCAATGTAAAGAAAATACTCTCCGTCCATATATTTACACACGACTCTTTCTGAATATTATCATTTGTAAAACGGAACACCGTGAATCGTGTATACCAGAACAGATGGTAATAGAGGAATCAGAAGAACACAGCCCCAAAGTTCTAATTTCTTATTAAAATATTATATTTAACTGTTACCCTTCAAATCAGTTCTGGCCGTAAAACTGTTATCCAACACATGTTATATAATTGAATTCCCATTCTCCACATCCTATATAACACGCTTGTTCAACCCATATCCCACGGGCAACATGTGGTCTGTCAGGGCCTTAGAGATAACCCATCAGTCAGAACAATAATAAAAGTCAAAAATATGATTCATTCTTCGTATGGTTCCGACGTAAATACTTTCAAATTGGTCTGCAACATCAAAACGGTTGAGCACCCTTAAATTATAATAGAACAATTTGTGTAAATACATGATTAAATGATTCGAAAAGATTTCAAAGTAGAATGGCACTGAAAATATAATTCTAAATCTGCAACAGAGCAAAATCTCAATTACAGGAAAGGGAATATGTCAAGTAAACTCATTTAAATATTTTCAAGCCAGACAGTTCCTAGCTTATGTTAGTGTAGGTTTAATCCTGAGGTTTACATCATTATTTTTCTTAATGGAAAATAGAAAATTACGATTTTTTTAGGTATTAAAAACTGAACTTTTTGCACCACCTGCTTGAATTCAAACTAAATCTGAGCTGTAACAGAAAGAAGCATAACTAATTATTGGAACAAATACATCATCATATTACAACGCAACCAAACAACTCTCTCGGGTTTTCACGTTGTCGAACTGCACGCGCTTCCTACACTATTCGTTCAGAGGCGAGACAAATAAAAAGATACGTAACGTGTTAGAAATTTTCTCTTGTAGCCAGCTGGTAGTGGTCACGATAGTTATACGGTAATGTCAGTGAAGAGCAAATCAAACATGGGAACTCCAGACAGCGTTACACGGGCCTCTATTCTGTATGAGTTTCAACTGGGATCGAACGCTACTGAAGCACTTTTGGTGACCCTGTGACGGGCTTTTTCCAACACATGGGAAAGGTGTATAGAATGCTGGAGTTCTTGAAAACTTAGAAACGAAAGGAGGGTAAAAGACAAACGTATTTATGATCTATCCAACTACTGTGATAGGCGTATTAATATCGACAAACTACTGTATTCATTTGGGATAAGGTGATGTAATAGAAATAAAATGCCATTATCGTCCTTACTTCTGAAACATGATATACAGTATAGTGAAACTTTTATTATGAGGTTTCCAATGTTACAACGAACAATAGTCAAACATATGAGCGATCAAATCATAGAGGGATTTACTGGTCTCAACTAGCAAAACCTATTTTCTTTATTTGAGAATAAGCATTTAGTGAAATATAATTACAAAATTTGATACAGGGTGTTCACAAAATCTTGCTTCAACATCAGCGGATGTCTTCTTAAAAAGTGAGGTTGAATATTATCAGCTTTGCGTAGACACTCTACGAGTATGAAAAGAAATACAGGAGGTTCAGGCACATGGAAAATACAGGATGAAGACTACTTCACCTCTGGACGCATACTCATACTCCTTCGAACTTACACAGATTCAACCACAGATCAAGAAGCTTTCATAAGTAGAGATTCTTGGGACTCATCAAACATGGGACATGAGGAACAACAAACAAATGAATACTTGACATGACAAAAAAATCAAAACAAAGGTAAGCAAAGATTCAAAAGAAGAGTTTTCCTCTATATACACAATTGGACTATTCTTTCCTAACCAGAAATAACTTATTTTGAGACTAAAGCAACTCTTGTAGATTTATTACGAATGACGAAACATATAGAAAACAATAAAAGGCAAGTAATGAGAAGTGTCTGTTGTTCCGTGATGGACGAATAGCTTTATTTAACAACAATCGTATTCAATCTCCACACACGATAATCGTTATTACGTCGTTCAATTCCTTCATTTTCAGCCTCCATAGGTATGAAGAGTGAATTACTTCCTCTGACTTAAGTGCTTGCCTACACGTAACGTTATAAACATCAAATTCTCTTAAGGCATATTTCTTCGTAAGCATCAAAATTCTCGTCTTGTGTTGCAAATAATTCTTGAACTCTTTTATTACTCCAATGATCATACATTGTCTTCACGATGAGTTACGCCTTCATTTATGGCTTTGGAATACTTAACACATTCACCTTATACTGTTTTGGCAACGATTTCTACCTCTGTACCCTTCTTTTGTGACTTTCTACTGATGTTATTCCTCCCTGCAAAGTTCTCAATATGTCACCTTCCGTGCTATTCCCACTTCCTGGTATTACGGGTTCACATACCTCCAGGAACGGCGATGCATTTGCTTCCACAATGCATTAGACGAACAATAACTCTGTCCCTATCTAAGAGAACTGTTTATGACTAGCGTGCCCCATCTACTGGTTGGCCTCCAGCGGTTACAGCTAACCATGTAACGCACCAACAAAGCTCAGAATTGACGAAGGAGCTTTTCAGCATCCTACGGATTTACGCCTAAGCCAGTCTACCAAAAACGAGGTAAATAATTTCAAATTTTATACTGCTAATGTTTAAAAGTATACGTGTTCCGATCTGACATTGGGCAACCGACATCTCAATGTCGAAAATTATTCTTCCAAACTTTAAGCGCTATCGGATATTGTTCATCTTTAAATTGCTCTGCAACGACGATTCACCTATGGCAAAGTATATAACGAGATTCCAATTCATATTTTCTTACTTTGTATCCTTATCAATCTTTATAATCTCGGACTTCAATCCAGAGAATTGTCACTTTAATGGAAGGAATCTAGTTGACACTTAGCGGGCACTAAGTCACTTACGAGGCTTGCATCTTTCACTGTGGTCGCAGTGTGGAGAAATACTTTTACTCAACACATATATCTTATCCGTTAGATGGTTTTTCAAGTCAATGGATAATTTACAATAACAAATCATCTGCATTATAAATGTGCTTTATTTACATGTGTAGGAGTGTACGGTGCTAAATATTGTAACGTACCTCACACTTTGCTTAATACTCGTTAGTTATAATTGTTATTTTATTAAGAAAACTGACTCTGAGTTGTTTTATATAAATTCGTTCAATTTGGATAACTTCTTTTGAGAACTCCTGTGCGTACGGTGGAACTACAAAATTCTATTGGATATCTTGTGCGCACAGTTACACAATAAAATTCGAATTAGCAGAACTTAATGTAATTATATATACGAGCCGCTTAGTTGCCTATCGGACCAAGTCCATTTCAACAAATTTTACAGGAACGAACTTTCTGAGCAAATAGCTGTGGTTTAACCCATCACATTAATGAGTTGCCAAGACAGATGATGAGATTGAACCTTCAGTAGGTTCAGATCCATTTAAATCAATAAGTCCTCTTTCCAAAAAAAAAGGGCACATGGCCCAATAGGCTAGGAAACAGAATTGCACATATATATATATAGTTGTGTGTGTGTGTGTGTGATGTATTTGAAATTATGCGAAAGAGTAACTTCGTTTGTATGACGTCACAAGCCGAGGATTTCCTCGGCTTACGACCCGAAACACATCGAGCTCTCTTGCTTTGTGTTCTTTTCTTGAACATTGTCCACTAATAAACCTATTATTATTCTCAATCTCTCTCTGAACTTTTATAAGACGTGTAGTGGTACTCAACCTTCCCTGGGTGTTCGCCTCGTCTCAGAAATAATACGGACAACATGACTCTTGGCTTCTACCTCGTCTAAGCAATAAGACGGGTAGTGGTCCTCAACCAACCCTGGCTCCAACCGGTCTAAGAAATAAGACAGGAAGGGGTCCACATTATCACCATCTCTTTGCATTTCTATTCTCTTGTACTAATCATATTCTTTACCTTTCAGCATCGTATTTCGGTTCAACCCGCGCCCATAGCCGAGGCTTGAGTTAGTACAAGGTATAACAGACTCTCTTGGGTCCATTGCGCAGATTAGTTGTTAGATAGACTGTTCGCCTCTCGTAGTAGACAGTTTAAATATATCTTATATGTATAATTTTTGTGTCTCTCTAGCATGCTATAACCCAGTCTGACCCGAACATAGGTAAACCGGTCCGAAACTTGACCCCATTGACCCGGTCTGAGAAATAATTAACTTCGAATTTTGGCGTTTAATTTTTCGTGCGGCAGGGTAACATCTCCGGTCTTGGTCACCTCTGACAGAAACACGATTCAAACGCAAGGAAATAATTTTAAAATCTCTGTTTTGTTCTCTGGGTTACCGGGTCTAAATCGGGTCAGACCGGATCTGAAGCTTAGACCCGGTGACCCGGTCAAAAAGGTGAGCCGGTGACCCGTTTCAATTCTGCCGCCAGTATTATATTGTGATATATCATTATGGTTTTGAAGGGGAGCCTGTATTTTGTTTTTGCAATGGAAAAAAATATTTGTAAATTTCAGTGATTTATCTACTATTTTTTGCATATGTGTATTAATTTTCAGGTCTTCGTCCAGTTCAACGCCCAGATAATTCACTACATTTGTCCCCTATTATATTTCCTCCACACCACACCGAATGGTTTCTTTTGAGTTTCCCTTTCAAAGGTAAGTACTCAGTCTTATTTTATGAGATTTCTAACTTGTTGTCAATGCACAAGTTATGTAATTCCTGCAATAAGGCATTCATCTTTTGTTCAATACTATTCCTCGTATTGCCACTTATTAGAACTACCAGATCATCGCTATATGCAATTATTCCATCTGTTTTCCCAGTTCATCGAGTATCTTTAAACAATTTGAATCTTATTTATGGCCTTTAGGTATCTAAGTGTCAGGTGGGGATGAGGGAAGGTGTCGGCCAGGGCTTATGTTGAAGGTGCCATCCTGGTATGTTGAAGGTGCCTGCATTTGCCTGGTATGAATTCTTTAAAAGTGTGGGGATTATCCACTTTTAATTGCTCTAAGTGGTCCGAAAGTCCTTTTTTACTTAAGTACTTCAAACGGCTATGTATTTCTATTGCTAACTTCCCATTCGGAAGGGTCTGGGTTATATCAGTGGCCAACCAGAGGTTTTTCCACAATTTTGCTGAGTCACGGTAAATACACGATAGTGCCTTCAACTTATGATCTGTCCGACTCCTTCCCACATTCTTTCTCCTACCCTATCCCCACCTAAGCCATAGATGTGTGCAAGCCATAAATATAACGTAACTAAAAAATTCTTGCCGTTTATGACTTCGCATGAGAAGTTGTGATCACATATGGAAATAAGGGCCTCGGAAACTGAAAAATCGATCGGCGTGGAGTAACATTGACCGTGACGAAGACAGGCACTTTGTGCACTCACAGCAGTCATAACTCAAGTAGTGAAGAAGACAAATGGAGGTGTCGAAGCAGCTCATTCGGGGTTGTCTGCTTTAAAGGAGGGCTTGATCGCAGCCAAATCATATCGCCAAACAAGTCAAGCCTTTGGGAGATAATGCAGTGAATGAGTGCACCTCCAGGCATTGGTCCCAGAAATTCAGGTCGGGAGATGTGTCCGTGTGTGGTGAAATCTGCAGTGAGCGCTCATAGGCCCTGGGTGACGAGGCCCTGAAAGTGGGCATAGAGCAGGATAGCAGTAAAAACATGTGGTGAGCCTGATGAACGCTTCCCGATTTCGGATAAAGCAGACTTGACCTGTAACACACAGGGAAGGAGTACAAATTGAGCAATTCAGTACCCCACACACGATCGGAAGCCAACGAAGATCAACGAGTAACTGTATTTGTAGTTGCTTCTTGGCACTGTAATCGCTCGTATTCAATCAAGTGCTCACCAGTGACGAAAAGTGGGTTCTGTATCAGATGCCCAAGCATGCCAGGCATTGGGTGTTACGGTACCTTTTGACTCGCACCACAAAATCACGTAAGACCATCTGTATCTGGGGGGCTAGTCAAGCGGTGCACTACGAGTTATCCCGAGGCCAAACCATCACTGGGGATCTGTACTCGTACACTGAAAATCTCCTGGCGCAAAAAGCACACAAAAACTTCACCAAAAAAAGAAAGCATGTGAACTTTATGAGAACCTACCGAAAAAAGTGTGTTTTGAGTGTGCTCAATGTGTCTTTTTATTAGTTTCTGGTCCACGGTGCACATTTTGTACACATTAAGTTGAAATTTACTGTAGTTTACATTAGCTACACTTCGTTTTGAGATCACTTTTTGTACATGTGCCAATATTAATTGAACTTTTTGCGCATAAATTGTGTATTAGTACACCAGAAATGCATATATTATGAACTAAAAATGTAGCGTAGTTCATATTAACTTCACGAAAAGTTCATATATTATGCACTAAAAACGTGCTAAAAATGAAACATATTGTGAACTTTTTTTCGGGACATATTTGAACTTTATGTGTACTTTGATTTTCTGTGTAGCAGTTGGAACGTGTGTAACAGGCACTGCAGCAGAAGGATCCAGCATTGGTGAATCGAAAGATTGTATTATACCTGGACGGGAATGTCAAGCCGTATGTAGTGCTGGTGACCAGCCATACCATACAGCGACTTTGTTGGGATACTATGTCATGCACCATACTCCCCCGACCTTGCGGCAACAGATTATTACCTCTTCCATTACAACCTTTTTTCATTCCCTTTGAGGGAAATCCTTCACCAATGAAGCAGAAAATCGGCAGGTACTCATGGCTTTCTTCGCCCCCCCCCCCC
>JAGDQP010050257.1:3294-14290 GCA_022664845.1 Lepisma saccharinum | reverse complement strand
CTCTTTAATGTGTACCTGCACTCGTTTAAAGAATTTTTCAGAGGTAAACTAAACACAAATGGGAGTGTACAAACTAGAAAGCACGCAGATGGAGGGTGACAAATAAAAATTCTTTAAGAAAATAGAAACAGTGAATAAGCAAAACAGGTTATGATTGCCTTCTTTTCTATAAACTAGTTGCTGCAAATATGTAACTTTCGAGGAAAATTTTAAAATGAAACAGAAATAAACTGATGTAGATTCGTATCCATCATATCTATTTCTTGACTGACTTGCTTCATCCGGAACACGGAAACCAGAGTGGCGCTATTTTCCATGCGAATAGGTGTTAGGAATAAAACTATTTTTACCTACTCATTGACATATAAGTAAATCGAATCTGTGTAATCGCAGTACCTGACGCACATAATCTTTTCTATCGTGCGAAGTTTGAAAAAAAAAGTTCCAATCAAAATTCCAGGGGGGGGGGCAACTGCCCCCCTCCCCCCTAAATGACGGGCCTGACTAAGGGTGTTTTATAAGAACTGTTGGAAATTAGGAATATTGCCTTGCAGAATAATGAAGGGAAATATTTTGAGATCAAAGAAAAACTTTAGTAGTCGTGGCATTCCGTACTGTGAAATTTGCGGACGTCGTTTGCCTTTACCCATTCGATTGAAAATATCCTCAACATTGATATTAACAGAGTTATGTGTCAAATCGTTCGATCTCTCCGCTGTTATTCAAGAACGAGTATAGCATTTGAAGTGATGTGCCTCAAACTTGAGAAACAACGCTCAGGCGCACGAGTTGTAATGGGCAATGTTACGAGAATTTCCTATAGAGTGTAGATATTAGGACACAATTAGCAGTTTACTAGATTGTTAACAGTAAGCAGTACAAGGACACTCCATTAGAGAAAATTTCTTCCACCTCTTTTGCCACATTTGAAATAATGCTCTATCTTGCAAATCGTCTATATAAACCTATAAGGGAATATAATCTCTGCTATAAACGTCTACAGATGGCACAATTCGTCGGCCCCATCACAAAGTGTCGTATCCCATTTTCTAAAAAAACTTTTCAGGAGAGCAATTTAAAAAAAAGTACCTCCATATATTTGTTAATGTTCCTGTAACCTATTTTGGTTAATAACTTTTGAACGGCTTATCGTTGAGTTACATCGATTTGAGACAAGAAAATACACAAAAAATGCCATATTCTGACGGTCCTAATTTAAAACTGCCTAATTTGGAGACACGACACTTCGTGATGGGGCCGACGAATTGAAGTCTGCATCTTCTACAATATTGTTTCGCACAAGGTAACTCAATTTAAGACATTCTGCCTGATGTTTGTCAAGCAATGGTTTGTGTCAGATTATCACTGTCAAGCAGCGGTAAGACAAGATTATGAAGATATGGAAAATACATAACGCATCGAGAATAACCTTTGACAGTTTCATTTGGATATTTTTTTCATTCACAATATTCTGAGAAAGTATAATTATCCTCGACAAATTCGTATAATATACTTGAGATATCCCCAGGAATATGCTTAGGATATGCGCTCATCCTAGACATTCGGATATTCATAGAATATTCTACGAATACACCAAGAATATGGTAAATATCCTTGGAATATTCCAATGTCTCCACGGATAATGGTAGAATG
This sequence comes from Lepisma saccharinum, assembly GCA_022664845.1. Classification (NCBI taxonomy): domain Eukaryota; kingdom Metazoa; phylum Arthropoda; class Insecta; order Zygentoma; family Lepismatidae; genus Lepisma; species Lepisma saccharinum. Next base: position 12,637 of record JAGDQP010050257.1, on the reverse strand, counting down.
TATCTACGTTGTATGGGTTACTAAACTCCCAGTAATAAATTGCTATGTATAGGTTAGGACCTGTTTAGGTTGGCACAATTGGTTTTGAGAAAGCTCACTAATGTTATTTATAAACTGAATTATTACGATTACAAGAAGCCATTTTCATTAAAAGAATGTATTTATTTGTTTTGAACTTTATTATATATATATATATATACATATATATGTTTATACTATGTTAAGTTAAATAACTAAAATTGTTTAAATCAAAATTACTTTGTAATAGAGTTCATTTGCGAATGCTTGCAGTAGTGGTTAAAAATGTGAACCAGAGATGCCGTAGCGATAAGATTTACCAGTTTGTAGTAATTCGTGAATGAAAATTAATTTATGGTACGTTGAAGTTTGAAGGCAACGAACCTTGTTATTATTTTACTAAAGCAAACTGTAAGGCTTTGTGTATTTTTATCAAAACTAGTCTCAACAAACGATATGATAGTGTTAACAAACGATATGGTAGTCTTCACATTCGAAATGGTAGTTTTAACATTCAATATGGTAGTCTTAACAATCGATAAGCTAGACTTAACAATTCATATGGTAGTCTTAACAATCGATATGGTAATTCTAACAACCGATATGGTAGTCTCAACAACCGATAAGTTAGTCCTAAAAACCTATATGGTAGACTTAACATCCCATATGGTATTCTTAGCAACAGATATGGTAGACTTAACAATCGATTTTGTAGTCTTAACAATCTCTATTGTAGTCTTAACAACCCATATTGTAGTCTTAACAATCTATATTGTAGCCTTTACAAACTCTATTAAAGTCTTTAAAACCTCTATTGTAGTCTCAACAATCTTTATTGTAGTCTTAACAACCTATATTGTAGTCTTAAAAACCTAGATGGTAGTATTAACAATCGATCTGATATTTTTAGCAACAGATATGCTAGACTTAACAATCGATATTATAGTTTTAACTATCAATATTGTAGTCTTAACAGTCTATATTGTAGTTTAACAATCCATATAATAGTTTTAACAATCTATATTGTAGTCTTAAAATTCTATATTGAAGTTTTAAGAATCTATATTGTTGTCTCAACAACCTATATTTTAGCCTTAACAACCTAAATTGTTGTCTTAATGTATATGGTAGTTTTACTAATCGATATGATAGTCTTAACAACCTATATGGTAGAGTTACCAACCGATATAGTAATCTTAACAACCGATATGGTAGTCCTAACATATATTGTAGTCTTAACAACCTATATTGTTGTCGTAACCTATATGGTAGTTTTACCAATCGATATGATATTCTTAACAACTGATATGGTAGAGTTACCAACCGATATAGTAGTCTTAACTATCGATATTATAGCCTTAACAATCGATATGGTCGTCATAACAACCGATATAGGTCTTAAAAACCGATATCGTAGTTCTAACATTCGATATGGTAGTCTTAACAATAGATATGGTGATCTCAACAATCGATATGGTAGTCTTAACAATCGATATGGTAGTCTTAACAACCAATATGGTAGTCTCAACAACCAACCGATATGGTAGTCTTAACAACCGATATGGTAGTCTTAACAACCGATATCGTAGTCTTAACATTCGATATGGTAGAGTTAACAACCGATATAGTAGTCTTAACTATCGATATTATAGCCTTAACAATCGATATGGTCGTCATAACAACCGATATAGGTCTTAAAAACCGATATCGTCGTCTTAGCATTCGATATGGTAGTCTTAAAAATAGATATGGTGATCTTAACAATCGATATGGTAGTCTTAACAATCGATATGGTAGTCTCAACAAACACTATTGTAGTCTTAACAACCGATATGATGGCCTTAACAATCGATATGGTAGTCTTAACAACGCATATTGTAGTCTTACCAACCGATATGGTAGTCCTAACAACCTACATTGTAGTCTTAACAACCATTATAATAGTCTTAACAACCCATATGATAGTCTTTGCAAAGGATATGGTAGTCATAAAAACGAATATTGTAGTTTAAACAACCAATATTGTAACCTTAACAACCTATATTGTAGACTTAACAATCGATATGATAGTCTTAACAATCGAAATGGTAGTCTTAACACTCTATATTGTAGTCTTAATAACGAATATTGTAGTCTTAACAATCGATATGGTAGTTTTAACAATCGATAAGCTAGTCTTAACAACCGATATGGTAGTCTTAACAAACGAAATTGTAGTCTTAACAATCGATATGGTAGTTTTAACGATCGATATGGTAGTCTCAACAATCTATATTGTAGTCTTAACAACGCATAATGTAGTCTTGACAACGCATATTGTATTCCTAACAATCGATATGGTAGTCTTAACAATAGATATTTTAGTCTCAGCAAACGATATAGTAGTCTTAACAAACGATATGATAGTCTTAACAACTGATATAGTAGTCTTAACAATTGATACCTGTAGTCTTAACAACCGAAAAGCTCGCCTTAAAAACCTATGTTGTAGTCTTAACAACCGATATGGTAGTCTTAACAAACGATATGGTAGTCTTAACAACACACATCGTAGTCTTAGCAAAGGATATGGTCGCCTTAACAACGCATATTGTACTTTAACAACCAATATTGTAATCTTAACAACCTAATTTGTAGTCTTAACAACCGATATGATAGTTTTATCAATCGATATAGTAGTCTTAATAATCGACAGGGTAGTCTTAACAACCGATATGATAGTTTGTATCAATCGATATAGTAGTCTTAATAATCGATAGGGTAGTCTTAACAACGCAAATTGTAGTCTTGAACACCCATATTGTAATCTTAACAATCGATGTGGTAGTCTTACAATCGATAAGGTAGTCTCTTAACAACCGATATCATAGTCTTAACAACCGATATGGAAGTCTTAACAAACATTATGGTAGCCTCAACAACCGATATGGTAGTCTTAACAAACAATATGGTAATTTTAACAAACGATATGGTAGTCTTAACAACGCATATTCTAGTCTTATCAACCAATATTATAATCTTAACAACCTATATGGTAGTCTTAACAGAATATATGGTAGTCTTAACAAACGATATCGTTGTCTTAACAACCGATATGGTAGTCTTAACAAACGAAAATGTAGTCTCAACAATCGATATAGTAGTTTTAACAATTGATATGGTAGTTTAAACAATCTATATTGTAGTCTTGATAACGCATATTGTAATCTTAACAATCGATATGGTAGTCTTAACAATCGATAAGCTAGTCTTAACAAACGATATGGTAGCCTTAACAAACGATATGGTAGTCTCAACAACCGATATGGTAGTCTTAACAACCGATATGGTAGTCTTAACAATTGATACCTGTAGTCTTAACAACCGATATGGTAGTCTTAACAACCGAAAAGCTCGTCTTAAAAACCTATGTTGTAGTCTTAACAACCGATATGGTAGTCCTAGCAACCGATATGGTAGTCTTAACAACCGATATGGTAGTCTTAACAAACGATATGGTAGTCTTAACAACACATATGGTAGTCTTAGCAAAGAATATGGTCGTCTTAACAACGCATATTGTACTTTAACAAGCAATATTGTAATCTTAACAACCTAATTTGTAGTCTTAACAACCGATATGATAGTTTTATCAATCGATATAGTAGTCTTAATAATCGATAGGGTAGTCTTAACAACGCACATTGTAGTCTTGAACACGCATATTGTAATCTTAACAATCGATGTGGTAGTCTTACAATCGATAAGGTAGTCTTAACAACCGATATCATAGTCTTAACAACCGATATGGAAGTCTTAACAAACATTATGGTAGCCTTAACAATCGATATGGTAGTCTTAACATTCGATACGGTAGTCTTAACAAACGATATTGTAGTCTTAACTATCGATATTATAGTCTGAACTATCGATATTGTAGTCTCAGCTATCGATATTGTACTTCCAACACTCGATATGGTAGTCTTCACATGGTAGTAAAAAAAACATATAGGTTAAGACAACAATATAGGATGCTAAGATTAAAACATAGGTAGTTAAGACAACAATATAGATTCTTAAAACTTCAATATAGAATATTAGGACTACAATATAGATAGTTAAGACTATAATATGGATTGTTAAACTACAATATAGACTGTTAAGACTACATTATCGATAGTTAAGAATACAATATAGATTGTTAAGACAACCATATCGTTTGTTAAGACTATATATCGATTGTTAAGACTACAATACCGGTAGTTAAGAGTAGCATATCGATTGTTAAGATTACGATATAAGTTTTTAAGACTACCATATCGGTTGTTAAGACTACTATATCGGATGTTAACACTACCATATCGGTTGTTAAGAATACCATATTGGTTGTTAAGACTACCATACCGGTTGTTATGGTTAAGACTACCATATCGTTTGTTAAGACTACCATACTGATTCTTAAGACTACCATATCGATGGTTAAGACTAGAATATGCGTTGTTAAGACTACAATATGCTTTGTTAAGAATACAATATAGATTGGGAAGATTACCATATCGATTGTTAAGGCTACCATATCGGTTGTTAAGACTAAAATATCGTTTGTTAAGACAACCATATCGTTTGTTAAGACTAGATATCGATAGTTAAGACTACAATATCGGTTCTAAAGACTACTATATCGGTTGTTAAGACAAGAATATACGTTGTTAAGATACAATATCGATTGTAAAGACTAACATATCGATTGTTAAGTGTACAATATCTGTTGCTAAGAATACTATATCGGCTGTTTAGACTATAATACAGGTTGTTAACATTACAATATTGGTTGTTAAGACATCCATATCGTTTGTTAATACTACCATATCGGTTCTTAAGACTACTTATCGGTTGGTAAGAATACAATGTCGTTTGTCAAGACTACAATATCGTTTGTTAAGATTACCTTATCAGTTGTCAAGATTACCATATCAGTTGTTAAGACTACCATATCGATTGTTAAGGCTACCAAATCGGTTGTTAAGACTACCATATCGTTTGTTAACACTACAATATTGTTTTTTCTCTACCATATCGGATGTTAAGACTACCAAATAGGTTGTTAAGACTACCACATCGGTTGTTAGGACTATCATATCGGTTGTCAAGACTACCATATCGGTTAAGAATGACATTTCGATTGTTAACATTAAAATAAAGGATGCTAAGATTACTCTATCGGTTGTTAAGACTACTATATCGGTTCATAAGACTACCAAAACGTTTATGAAGACTACCATATCGGTTCTCAAGACTACCATTTCGTTTGTTAAGACTACAATATCGGTTGACAAGACTACCATATCGGTTGTTAAGGTTACCATATCCGTTGTTAAGATTACAATACAGGTTGTTAAGACTACCATGTCGCTTGTTAAGACTACCATACCGGTTGTTAAGACTACCATATTGGTTGTTAAGAATACCATATTGCAGGTTAAGAATACCATATTGCAGGTTAAGATTACCATACCGGTTGTTAAAACTACCATATCCTTTGTTAAGACTACCATATCGTTTGTTAAGACTACCATATCATTTATTAAGACTACCATATCGATTGTTAAGACTACAATATGCGTTGTTAAGACCACAATATAGATTCTTAAGACTACCAAATCGAATGTTGAGACTACAATATAGGTTGTCTTAACAATATTGGTCGTTAAGACTACAATACTCGTTGTTAAGGCTACCATACCGCTTGTTAAGCCTACCATATTGGTTGTTTAAACTACCATATCGTTTGTTAAGACTACCATATCGTTTATTAACACTACCATTTCGGTTGTTAAGACTACCATATCGTTTGTTAGGACTACTCTATCTAATGTTAAGACTAGCATATTTGTTTGCAAGGCTACCATATCGGTTGTTAAGACTACCGTACCGTTTATTAAGAGTACCATATCGGTTGTTAAGACTACCATATCGATTGTTAAACTACTATATCGGTTGTTAAGACTTCCATGTCGTTTGTTAAGACTACCATATCGCCTGTCAAGACTACCATATCGGTTGTTAAGACTACCATATCGATTGTTAAGACTACAATATCGGCTGTTATGACTACCATATCGGTTGTCAAGACTTCCATATCAGCTGTTAAGAATACCATATCGATAGTTAAGATTACAATATAGGTTGCTAAGACTATCATATCGGTTGTTAAATCTAGCATATCGGTTGTTAAAAGTACAATATCGTTTGTTAAGACTACCATATCGGTTGTCAAGATTACCATATCGTTTGTTAAGACTAAAATATCGGTTGTCAAGACTACCATATCGGTTGTTAAGACTACAATATAGGTTGTTAAGATTACAATATAGTTTGTTAGGACTACCATATCGGTTGTTAAGACTACCATGTCGTTTGTAAAAACTACCATATCGGTTGTTAAGACTACCATATCGGTTGTCAAGACTACCATATCGGTTGTCAAGACTACCATATCGGTTGTTAAGACTAACATATCGTTTGTTAATATTACCCTATCGGCTGTCAAGACTACCATATCGGTTGTTAAGACTACCATGTCGTTTCTTAAGACTAACATATTGTTTTTTTTAACATATCGGTTGTTAGGACTACCATAGCGATTCTTAAGATTACAATATAGATTGTTAAGACTATCATGTCGGATGTTAAAACTACCAAATAGGTTGTTAAGACTACCACATCAGTTGTTAGGACTACCATATCGGTTGTCAAAACTACCATATCGGTTAAGAATACCATATCGATTGTTAAGATTACAATAAAGGTTGCTAAGGTTACCATATCAAATCTTAAGATTACAATATCGGTTGTTAAGACTACCATATCGGTTGATAAGACTAACATATCGTTTGTCAAGACTACCATATCGGTTCTCAAGACTACCATATCGTTTGTTAAGACTACCATATCGCTTGTTAAGACTACCATGCCGGTTGTTAAGACTACCACATCGGTTGTTAAGAATACCATATTGCAGGTTAAGACTACCATACCGGTTGGTAAGGCTACCATATCGTTTGTTAAGACTACCATATCGTCTGTTAACACTACCATATCGATTGTTAAGACTACAATATGCGTTGTTAAGACTACAATATAGATTCTTAAGGCTACCATATCGATTGTTAAGACTACCACATCGGTTGTCAAGACTACCATATAGGTTGTTAAGACTACCACATCGATAGTTAAGTTTACAATATAGCTTGTTAAGACTACCATATCGATTGTTAAGAATACCATATTGCATGTTAAGACTACCATATCGGTTGTGAAGACTACCATATCGTTTGTTAAGACTACCATATCGTTTGCTAAGACTACCATATCGTTTGTTTAGACTACCATATCGATTGTTAAGACTACCATATCGATTGTTAAGACTACAATATGCGTTGTTGAGACTACAATATTGATTGTTAAGACTACCATATCGATTGTTAAGACTACAATATAGGTTGTTAAGATTACAATATTGGATGTTAAGACTACAATATTCGATGTTAAGACTACCATATCGTTTCTTAAAACTACCATACCGGTTGTCAGGAGTACCATATCGTTTGTTAGGACAATTATATCGGTTTTTTACTACAATATCGGTTGTTAGGACTACCATAGCGATTGTTAAGGCAAACATCGGTTGTTAAGACTACCATATCTGTTGTTAGGACTACAATATAGGTTGTTAAGGCTACCATATCGGTTGCTAAGACTACCACATCAATTGTTAAGACTACAGTATAGGTTGTTAAAACTAGAATATAGGTTGTTGAGACTACCATATAAGTTGTTGAGACTACCATATCGGTTGTTAAGACTAGCATATCGTTTGTCAAGACTACCATATTGTTTGTTAAGATTACTTTTACGATTGTTAAGACTACAATATCGATGTTAAGACTACCATATCGATTGTTAAGACTACGATATCGGTTGAGAAGACTACCATATCGTTTGTTAAGACTACCATATCGTTTGCTAAGACTACCGTATCGCTTGTTAAGACTACAATATAGGTTGCTAAGATTACAATATTGGTTGTTAAAACTATAATATGCGTTGTTAAGACTACCATATCGTTTGTAAAAACTACCATACGGGTTGTTAAGACTACCATATAGTTTGTTGAGAGTACCATATTTGTTGTTTAGACTAGAATATAGGTTGTTAAGACGACTTTTTCGGTTGTTAAGGCTACAATACACGTTGTTAAGACGACCTTTTCCATTGTTAAGACTGCCATGTCCGTTCTTAAGACTACCATATCATTTGTTAAGAGTACCATATCGTTTGTTAAGACCACCATATCCGTTGTCAAGACTACCATATCGGTTGTTAAGACTACCATATCTTTTGTTAAGATTGCTGTATAGGTTGCTAAGACTACTATATCGTTTGTTAAGTCTACCGTATCGGTTGTCAAGACTACCATATCGGTTGTTAAGATTAAAATATCGATTGTTAAGATTACAATATAGGGATTTAAGACTACCATATCGGTTGTTAAGACTACCATATCGTTTGCTAAGACTACCATATCGTTTGTTAAGACTTCCATATTGATTGTTAAGACTACAATATAGGTTGTTAAGACTACCATATTGGTTGTTAAGACTACCATATCGGTTGTTAAGACTACCGTATCTGTTGTTAAGAATACCATATTCCATGTTAAGACTACCATATCGTTTGTTAGGACTACCATATCGGTTTTTTACTACCATATTGGTTGTTAGGACTACGATAGCGATTGTTAAGACTAACATATCGGTTGTTAAGACTACCATATAGAGTTTTAAGACTACAATATAGGTTGTTAAGACTACCACATCGTTTGTTAAGTCTGAAATTTCGGTTGTTAAGACTATTATATCTGTTGTTAAGTCTACCTTTACGATTGTTAAGACTACCATATCGATTGTTAAGAATACAATACGCGTTTTCAAGACTACAATATGCGTTGTTAAGACTACAATATACATTGTTCAGACTACCATATCGATTGTTAAGACTATAATATAGGTGGTTAAGATTACAATATTGCTTGTTAAAACTACAATATGCGTTGTAAAGACTACCATATCGTTTGTTAAGACTACCATATGGGTTGTAAAGACTACCATATCGTTTGTTAAGGCTACCATATTGGTTGTTAAGGCTAGAATACACGTTGTTAAGACGACCTTTTCCATTGTTATGGCTACCATATCGGTTTTTAAGGCTACCACATCAATTGTTAAGACTACAGTATAGGTTGTTAGGACTACCATATAGGTTGTCAAGACCACCATATCGATTA
>JAGDQP010050256.1:0-14290 GCA_022664845.1 Lepisma saccharinum | reverse complement strand
AAAAGGAAATCGGTCATTGCCATGACCGGATCTCCCAGTTGCAGGTAGATTAAGTTAGGTTTTGTTGCTGAATATTACGTAAAGTGGAAGACCTTGACATGAACGCCAGCAGAGTAGCTGGTCCGGTTAAGGCGCGAGGAATGCTTTATGTACACAGAAAAATAGTCGTGTTAGGGTAGTTCAGTTTTTAGAATATCCAACCGGTAACTGGGAGACCGGGTTCGATTCCCGGTCACATCAGCGACCAATTTTTCTCTGTGTTTTTTTCAGGTAGGCACCTCATACAAGGCCTTTGTGTAAAGTCAAATCTATAACATTGAAATAATAAGCTTCGTGGGTTTTTGTGCGGGGGGGAAGGGGCTTTTTTCTCGAAAACCACTTCCTCCCACCTCACCATGTGGTATGTGAAAGCTTAATGATGTGAGAGTTTCACATAATTTATAGGCCAACGACTCGAAGGTCTCGGGTTCGAGTCCCGGCAGGGGCATGGGTGTTTATTGAAATGACTAAAGGGCGAATCGTGACGGGCCGAAGTCCCCAGTTCCTAGACTGGCCTATATAAAAATAAAGTTTACCAAAAATTTTTTGTACTGAATCCAGCTCTTGTCCATTAGTCCTGTATCTAGGTTTAATTTTGGTTTACACTTTAGAATACATGCATTTTCGTATACGTTTCTTTCAATAGCCGAATTTGTTTTATGTACAATGGAGACATCAGTAATGCTATGTTGTGTGTTTTTTAGGTGCTGTTATAAGCCTGAAGTGAGGTGTGGGTGTTTGGCATATACTCTGTCAAGTACTTCAAACGAGCAGTACAGCATTCACACCTCACTCTTCACCACATAACCTGTTCTTTTAATTTTCCCCATCGTTTGACAATGCGAACGCACCGACTTGCGAAATAGATCACGATCTTAGTTATTTGTAAGTGTTTACTAAACGAGAGAATTAGCTGCAGATCAGCAGGTAAGAAAATGTCAGTTTTCTCTCCACGAGATTTGTTAGATGGTATAAATAGTTAGATAGTTGTAGGGTTTTTTTTTTCCTTCCTTTTCTTTTCAGAGAATTTTAACCATTGATTTGTATTATTTTCTTTTCAGGCAATTGCAGATTGAAGATATGAAAGAGGAGTTCGGTATGAAACGTAAACCAGTTCAGAGGCGTCAGGTGCAAAAACGGGAGTAAGTAGAGCAGAGAGTTGGTTTGAGACGTTTATTTTGTTTTTCTTGTGCAACACCGAAACAATTGCTGTGTATTTCTTTAAATTTACAGTTTATACGTTTACGAGAAATCTGGGATCTATGCCTGTCACAAGTCTCTCGGTGAACACTTCCTGAAAAGGGAACGTCCATTGCCTTACCTTAACGGATACCCTCCCATTCGAGGTACCATACCTGTAGTCGCCTGGCTAAACAAGGAAACTGGCAACAAGATATACGATTTTTGAACTTATAAAAATCGGGAACTATAATTTTTGTTCAATTTCGCCTACGAGGATTGAGAACATGTGGAAAAGTTAATCAAAATGGCTGTCCTGAGCAGGATTCGACCATGTGGGATTGTTTCTGTCAGCTATTCCTCTCGTAAGATGAAACATGTCTGGTATTAATGAGTTTGAAGATGGATTGTACAAACTTTAATCTTACATTTTAAACATTCATAACATGCTCTTTACCCGTGAGAGAAGGAGGGAAAGGTACCAAGCCTAACCTTAAATCTCGGTATCATTTCAAGATTCGATTGGTTTACCTCAGGTAAATTTCGTAAAATCTCGTTCAGAATAATCATTATATTTAGTACGTAACGAAGATAACATATTAGACTTACATTTCATTCAATACCTGTATACAGGAAATCATCGTGTAATTATCGAACAGAACATTAATCATCAAAGGAGTGCACGCAGATATGTTCAAGCCTATCTTTAGTCACTGTAAAAGTAACAAGGACTTGAAAATTGGACAGGTTTAAAAGCGGTAAAAAAACATTGTCAACAAGTTTAGAAAGTCCTTTTCCATCGCTTTTATTTTTAACCTGTCCAATTTCTTTTTCATTCTTTTGATTTGCTTTCTGTTCGGTAATTATACGAAGATTTCCTGTATACCGATATTGAAAGGTAGGTCTGTTAGTAATAATAGCCGGCGCGAATAGGAGTCAGACCCGCATTACCTACCTAGTCCAGTTCCATAGTCCTGACATTTGCTATTAGACCACAGGGAGGGGAGGAGAATGGGAAAAGATACGACAAACTCACTAAAATGCATGCACGTGCTAAAGATGTGTTACGTAATTATTCATATATAAAGTTTATCATCATCAATAGCGTTCTATCGAAAGCGGCAGGTCCTTCAAGACAAGCTTAGCCCTCTTCACATACCGATTTTGCGCTTCCCTCTTTATTTCAACGTACGATTTATCTTCCTTAGTATTGGCAAGGAAGTGGTATGGAAGCTGTACGTGTTTTTAAGGAACCCGTATTTTTTCGTTTTGTCGAAAGAAAAAAAAATTCTCGCCAAGTAATTGGTCATCACAGATGGCAAGTACAATTTATGAAATGAGGCCAACATGGAAAATGGTCAAATTCGGATCCCCACCATTCAACTATGGAGACAGGTTGAGTTATAATTCTTGTTGTGGTATATACATTTGGATGTGGTAAAACTATATTTTAGTATAGTTTGGTTTCCGCATGCGTATCTCTTTTAAAATTAATTAACAAATGAACGTCGGTTTGTCCGAAAAGTTGACGATGTTTGCGAATTTTTTTTCGAGCACTTCCGGTTCGAATTTTAAAATTCAGTTTTCACAGTTTGAAATCTCTAGTTAACCCCCTTTCTGAAACAAATTTTGTATCGTTTCTGTGGCTAACCATTTTCTTGAAAAAAATCGAGATTTATTAAATAAAAATTAACAAGTGTTCCCTAAGTGCCTTTTATTTATTTTTTTATCAAAGAGACACGAAATTTGTGAAAGGACCTCCTCTCCTCCCATCATCCCGTATTCTTAACCTGGAAGATCTGACCAAGAACATGAGGTCAAAATTAAGGAACACAGAAATTGCATTTTAAGTTCACTTGGAAACTTAGAAACAGTCGTCTGAAACAACTTCACCGAATTTTTTCACATTGAAGTAATCATTCGTTTGCTTAGTGTCTTCGCTAATAGCATGGAACCGTGCAGATGTTCCGATAGGTGTAGGTGCACTGACAACTCGTAGCACATTGTCGATTGTCACAAATACTTGTTTTCATTTGTTTTATGCTCTGCCGGAAATCTGTACCCTTTTGAAGGTCCGTGTGGAAGCATGAACAACACTTCAGCTTCACGTAATTCATGATTTACTGATATTTCTGCTACCCACCACTGGTTATCGTATATGCCAGTAACAAAAGTTCCTCTTTGAAGACTCCTTAAATCTATAAGTTGAATAGCAGAAGTTCGACCAGTCACCATGTTCAGCTTGTCCGTAGCTTGCAAGAAAAAGCAAACGGCTATTTAAGAATACGAGATGATTAGAGGGGGGAAAGCAGTGATTCCGCCAGACCCCCTGTGGGGGTTTCACCCCTAAATTCTCGACAACAACCCCTAACTTTAAAATTTTTACGGTAAAATATCTATAGTAAGCGTGCAGAACTCCACTTTCACCCTCCCCAATTTTGAATACACCCCTCCAAACTGAAAGTCCTGGCGGAATCCCTGGGGAGAAGGGGGATCATTTCACAAATATAGTCTGATAAAAAATAAATAAAAGGCACTTATAAAAAATTTGTCAATCTATATTTAATGAATATAAACCGCAACTACGATCCAGTTATCGCCGTATTATTGTTTCCAGTGTTGCCAACTGGGACATCACACTTAAAGAAAATTCGCTTACTTCAAAAGGCTGTAAGTTAATTCGTGAAGCGCTGGTCGAAAATGAGCTTTGTATGTTTATTATTCGTGTAAAAGTGAACAACCTGACAAAATTTAAGATTTTTTAAAAATGGGATTTTCGAAAAAACTTCGTCAAAAAATGGCGGTTTTTGACAATTTTTCGAATTTTTTCAAGAAAACGGTTGGCCACAGAAACGATACAAAATTTGTTTCAGAAAGGGACTAACTAGATGTTTCAAACTGTGAAAAACAGAATTTTTAAATTCGAACCGGAAGTGCTCGAAAAAAAATCGCAAACATCGTCGACTTTTCGGATAAACTGACATTCATTTGTTAATTAATTTTAAAAGAGATACGTATGAGGAAACCAAACTATACTAAAATATAATTTTACCACATCTATATGTATATCCACAACAAGAATTATAACTCAACCTGTCTCCATAGCTGAACGGTGGGGCTCCGAAGTTGACCATTTTCCATGTTGGCTTCAATTCATAAATTGTACCTGCCGTCTTTGAGACCAATTACTTGGCGGGAATTTTTCTTCGACAAAACAAAAAAATACGGGTCCCTTAAAAACACGTATAGTTCCCATAAAAAGGATTAAGCAATATCGCAGATGATGCTCTGCCTGAATTGAAATGGAAGGCACCACCTTTAATTCAGGGTGTCTACCACCCTGGAAAACCTGGAATACTCAGGGAATTATATAAATCTGGAAAACTCAGGGAAATCTATAATTTATGAGGGAAATGTATCAGGTGAACCTGTCTGCAGTTGGTAAGAGCACTGTCCTGGCAAGGCAGAGGTTGTGGGTTCGATTCCCACTGTTAACCGGATTGTTTTCAAGGTGTTTAAATTTTCTCTATTTTTAAGAAATTCTCCCTATTTTTCACTTGTGAAATACCAATAATGTACAAGATGTTTGAACTGGGTGGTGGTGGGATTAAAAAATGTCATTGCGTATTATTCACATGTTCCACTATACTAAGAACTCAGGGAATTTGGAAAAAAATATCATAGAAAAGCTGGAAAGCTCAGGGAATTTTAAGTCACAAAATTAGTAGACACCATGCCATGTTTCTGCAGCTGTTTTAACATCTTGTTGAGTGATGTCTCCGTTTCTGCAAGAAGAACCATATCATCCACAAATCCAATGCATTTCATTACGCAAATCGAATGTTTATAAAGGTACGTTCCAGAAATCTTAGTCATTATTTCATTGTGGTGTAAATGTGTTTGATAAGGATCTTTCATGGTAATCGATTTTAGTTTAATATTTTAATTTCAAAGTTATCTGTCCATACCAGTAATCCTTTCTGTATCCATTAGGTAGTTGAGGGAAGTTGACATTCCTATGAGGGAATTGAGGGTTTTTTCAATTGACATTTATGGGTTTAATTAGCAACTATAGTCCAAGCCCGTCATAAGTAGAAACGATTACGTCCATCGGCCAGTATTCTTGCGGGGAAAACAGCGGTTAGAGCCTTTTTCTAGGTATCATCCCATCATTTGCCTGGCGAAACAGAAGTAGCGTGGTAATCTATTAGGATAACAAAATGGGCTCGAACCTGACGGCCTCCTCAATCGCGGTCCGAGGGGAAAGAGGGAAGGGGCTGGAACTTCACATATACAGGGATAGGCGAGAGTCTCTTTTTTGAGGATTTTTTTCTCTCTTTTTCTAGAATGTCAGTATCTGCTAAGCTTTTTTGTACGTTCACATTTTTTTCTATGTCCAGTAATAAAAGTAATGAGTTTCAGAATGTAATTATTTCCTTTTTTGGTATCATCTCTTCTATATGTGTGGGTGGTTGGCGGGTCTTTTGTCTCCGCAGTAGGTTGGTTGAGCGGAGACCCTTCTGTGTGTTTCTTTCTTCATGTATCTTTCTACTTTCGTAGGACAAATCTCGGCTGAAGTCCTCTTCTATTTTTTCTATATTTCAATCATTAAACTTTATGGCGCCGAGCTTCAGCAAAATGTCCTGAATGAAGTGTTTCCTGACGCAACGAAAGATCTTTACGTTTGGAAGTGTTACCATAGACATTGACAGCTGTATCAGAATAAATAGGTTCTACATAAGGTATTTCAGAATTCACATTGCCCCGACTGTGAGATTCTTTCCCTGTTTCCGCTTTATTTCAATCAGTGGCCATTCATCGCTATTTGTTTCTAAAACATCCCCTTCGCGAGAGAAGGATAAAATACAGTGAATGTAAATTACATTTTGTATAACTTCTTAAATTGTGTGTAGTTTCTGAAATTTTATGTACATTGTCAAAGTAATAAATGTATTTGGCCATACCCCATCCAGGTCCAGAATTGAACATACATTTGAATTTCTCCTTTATTAACAAAGCTCTGAACTGTTACTCAAGTGAGAGTTTGTGTTTTTTGTAATATGTCATTCATTCTGTAGGCACATTCGAAAAATTTCACAAAATTTATAAATAAATATTGTTTTATTATCACAATTTGAATATAAGTTCTGTTCAATTCTGGACTTAACCGGCCCTTTGGTAGGGGATTTTAACACATACACACACAAATGTAGTCTTTTACACTCACTGGTAATAAAAATTATGGATACTGGTTTCACGTCAGGTAGTCTCTTTTAGTAGCTTTTTCTCTTAATTTTTTTTGTCTCTTGTTGTCTCTTTTTTTAACATTTTAGTCTACAAAGTCTCCTTGTTTGACCTACTTGCCTGTGCCTATCCCTGCATATATTTTTCA
Source organism: Lepisma saccharinum (assembly GCA_022664845.1). Lineage (NCBI taxonomy): Eukaryota > Metazoa > Arthropoda > Insecta > Zygentoma > Lepismatidae > Lepisma > Lepisma saccharinum. The sequence continues at coordinate 7,680 of JAGDQP010050256.1, read as the reverse complement.
AATTTGGTTGCAGGTAAATAGAAACTAATTTTCGCGGACTACAATATGGTTCGTGCCATTAGACTTTCGCTAGGAATTTTATGAAAATCATAGACCTTTACTGTCATGGTCCTAATTATTATATCGTAATGATTCATTCCTCGTTGGAATGGATTGCAGATTCCGACGAGGTAACAATTATGCCCATCGTACCTATGCGTAGAAGAAGAAGAAGAAGAAGAAAGGCGAAATAAATCAAAAAATTATTATTATTATTTTTAAATTCGTAGTACTTGGTAACATTTGCAGTTATTGTACGCCGACAAAAACGCGCCAACTCATACCGTAGACATTAGTGTCACACATATTCAAAACTCAGAAATATCGATGCAATACAAAGCGAGAAAAATTGAATAACCTATAATAGCACTTGCGCAACACCCTGTTTATTGGGGTTTGGATGGGGTAATTGACCAAGTTCACAGCTCTTTTCATAGCGATATGAGGTATATCTTGTTGGAAAGTGTATGGAACACAGATTCCAGCGAGGTAGCATTTATGCCCATTAAGCACGATATGTAGCAGAAAAAAAGGAGAAAAATTAAACATGTGGGAGAAAGTGTGAATTGTTTTAATTTCGCGGCCGCAAATAATGGTCAAATTTGCCTCCGGCCCTTTCCTGACAGTACGAGTACGCTGACAAAAATTATAACATCAGTAATTGCATTTCCTCAGAAAAGGGAAAACAGGAAAAAGTCAGTTTTTCTCCCTTCCCCTGACATGCATGAAATACATATTTGCGGAAAGCTTTTTCCTTCGCGAACACGTAGACACCTGCCAACCGGGTAGCCGTGCAGTCTAAGGCATTAGGCCAACGACTCGAAAGTCCGGGGTTCGAGTCCCGGCAAGGGCATGAGTGTAGATTTTAATTAGATGTACATGATCTATCGTGACGGACCGAGGTCAAAAGTTACTAGACTGGCCCATATAAAATAAAATTTTACGTAGACACCTAGAACACCTTTCTAGCTTAATTACGAGTATAAATATTAAGGTTCAGTGCCTTTATGCAGATGCTGCGTCCAAGGGCCTTTAAAAGTGACTGATAATACTAATTTTTGGGCTATAATAATCTCCAGAAAATATTTTCATGCAATTCTTGAAATTATCGTTAATGAACTTGAATCCAATGAACTCATTATTGAGTTACATACGTGCCTTAAGTCCGTGAATATTATTTTCTGTTTACCTGCAGTCAAATTTGAATAATTACATAAAACGACGAAGTTGGGGAGAACCTACTTGGAATGAACTTTAAAGAAAGAAAAAAATGAAGATTCTACGCAGACGTAGTTCATTCTCTTCGGATAGCATAAATGTTCAATGTTTTGAACACTTTTATTTAGTTTGTTTCTTGATTTTTGGTCGTTTATTGATATTAATGTTTTATTTTTTTAAGAACGTCGCCACTATTATCTAGAAAGTCTTTAAGAATACAAAGGAAAGACCCAACAGGTAAAGATTTACCGCCGCCACCTGAGGTAAAAGTTGATGAGGAGCCTGATAATATGATGGATCGTAAACCACCAGGTAGGTATTAGAAAGTTCCTTTCAGTAAATAGTTCTAATGTGGTCTTCTGACGAAAGTCTGTTTTTCATTCTTATATTTATGATGTAGAGATGCTTGTGCGCTTTCCTCAAAAGGTTACGAAGTGGAGATTTATTGGATTAAACATGCCAAGTTTGGTGTATTTAGTCACAGGTGTTACATATCCTCAGAAGCTACGAGTCTCATAATTACTAAAGAATATTCGCAGGGATAGGGTGACGTCCAATATTAGTAGAACTAACCATCATGTAAACACTAGGTGTTACTACCTGGAATTTCCAAATACTTATATTTATTTAAAAGTAAAAGAAAAATACATTACTACACATTTAATTACCCTTTGATGTGATTGCCTGATGAAAACAACGGGTCGTTATCGAAAAGCTTCGCAAATGTACAGAAGATTACTAAAACTTTGGGCAGGCAGTTGGGTAAGTACACATTTATACAGGGTGGCCACGATACTCGTATAAGGGGCAAATGTTTGACAGGTCTAAAAGTACCGAAAATGAGGTGTTAAGAACAACGTATTGTGTTTTGCATATGCATGAAGCTTTCGTTTATTGTATTGATTTCAGGAGCTGTACCGGGGTATAGAAAAATGGCGCAAATAAGATTTCCGTAGGGGACGGATGCAGTGTATATGTATCCCCGAGATAAGACGTCAAATGTCTTAGATATACGGCCCCAGGACCGAAAGTGCAAACAACCGTTTACATAAATAAGTTGTTCAATCAAACTGGAAATGTTCGTGATCCTAAGAAAGGATCCTGGTAGCCCGAGAAAGGTTCGTACAGAATAGTGTCAAAAACTTGTGGTTGAGGAACTACGATTTCCTCTCACAAAGTCACAACGTCGGCTGTCAAGCGATCCAGCCTCCAAAACAGGCATGACATGATTCTGCACCCTGATTGGTCGAGGGTAATCCACTCACCTGTCTGCTTGATTATACTGTACGGAGTAGGAAATTGCAGTTGTGATGTCTTTTTCGTATGGATTGTACTTCGGGGCACAATTGAATGGCCCACAAGTTCTCCAGACCTTACGCCAGATAACTTTTTTCTCTTGGGACATTTAGAGAAGTAAGTGTACAAGCATGCCATTCAAAAACGTGGCACATCCTCGCCAAGTTATCCTTGAAGAGTTCAATTCAATACTGGTGGAATTCATCAGAGAGACATGCGAAAACTTCAAAATAAGTCTTCAGGTTTCACCGATATGAATGATATCCAATTTGAAAACGATGTGAAAAATCGATAGACATTATATTTTCCTAGCTCTATACATTTTTGACTGCAGTTTCAATTGCTTGCATTGAATTTTCTTCACTGTTTTACTGCTCATTAAACATGTGCCCCTTATATCGCGTTCACCTTGTAGTTATAAGTGCCTTGGACATGAAAACCATAGTCACTCTATTTTACTTGATCCAACCAAGCTTTATCAGATTAATTAAAAGGTAGTTAGTGGTAGAAAATCTTCAGGGAAACTATTGTTGGTACGATTGGCATGAATGCTAGAGGAAGAGAGTCGTGCCCGAGACTCAAGGCAGGTTGGATGTATACTGTACACGGGCACGAGATGGTTGGCTTGTAAGTAAACAAACACTCTTGCTCAAGTGCTCAATTTATCTGTTGTTCCTGGTAAACAGAAACCTTGCAATATTTTTAAAAATGCTTTTACTTTGAGGGGCTGCCAAGAACAGTTCATAGGTATTAAGTGACCATTCAGTGATTTCAATATAATGAATGATTCTCTTATATTGAGTGCTGTAGCTATACTGGCATGTTATACATAGTCCGAACGAGTGATCTTTCCCAAGAATAGTCTTAATAGCTCTTATTAACACAGTAATTGGATTTCGTTTTAAGGTTTTCCCGTTTCCTCCCACGTTTTTCATTCCACCAATTCACCGAATATCATCCGTTCGGCCTGAGTCAAACTTGCCTAAAGACCTAAATAATTTAAATTCTAATAAAAAAAAATGGTGTACATCGATCATGCACCTCCAAGTTGACTTTTTCGCGGTCAGATAAGATGAGACTGCTTTCACTTAAACCACCGCTGCACTGTCCGCGTAGTCACGACACCCTCACCAAAGACCTGGCATATCTTCCGCCCCGCTGCAGCTGCGTTTGACCCCAGTTTGAACTCGTACAGCATACACGCCCTTATGACGCTCTGTGGAGGTCCCATGTTCACTCTGTCCTTCCGCACGTTCACGGTGTAACTGAACTGCTACAATCGGGTAATATGTTGGCTATACCCACACCAACAACTGATCTTCGCCTGATCTCCATTCGCATTCAACTCACGGTGTGAGGGCCAATTGAACACAGACCTCCACAAAAAGCGACAAAACTTTCTTGGTTCCCTTTATATGTTACGTTCCGAGTGGATGCATTATTCTAGTCTGTCATTTGAATTATAGTAAAAACATCATTGATTTTCTATATCTTTTTAAACATCCATTTATGACCCCGACGCACAGTGGTAGGAAAATTTCTCAAAAAGCGGTTAAACATATGATTTTTTAAAAATATGTGTTAAAATATTGAAAAGACGAATCATAATCCAGAATCAAGTTTCTGTTGTAGACCAATTGTCAGTAATACGCTACTAAAAGGTTTAATTTGCTGAACAAAAATTGAATATTAGGTAGAAATTGTAATCATGATCAATGAAATGGTGTATTTCTGATTGCCTATCTATTACTACTTTTGCTTGTGTTTTAAGAGTCTATAACTTCTACATCGCTTTGAACGACAAAACGAAACTTACAGGTTTTGTACAGTATTAACAGAAGTACTGATGGGGTAAAAATAACAATTTTCTGTCTGGTCCACCTTTTCCGAAATTTAATCTTGAAATTCCTGAAATTTCGATTTTTCTCAACTTTGAGCCAAAAAAAAAAAAAAAAAATGCTAGGAAGAGCGCCAAATCCAAAGTTTCTTCTTGCATCTCTGGAAACCATACTAGGCATTGTTCTTACACACACAAAAAAAATATAATTTGTAGTTACCTTAAATGGTCCATTAAAACAGTGATTTTGCTCATGAGTAAGGCCGAATTATGAGCCCTTTAAGTCCAGGTTTCAAAAATAATTTTCGAAATTTTTATACATTTTCTAAAAGTCAAAAATATCTTCTTTCAACCAGTGAAAACTAGAACCCTCTATCTTTAATGAGAAGAGAGCAGTTTTTTTTTTTTTTCTAAAGTCTTGCAAACTCCTATTTTTGCCTGCCGCAGTGAAGAAAAGCGAGCTTAGATTCAAAATAACTGCTGATAAAAATAAAATAAAAATGGTTTTGTGTTGGTTACTAACATGGCTATCTATGGTCAAAATATGAAAAAAAGAAAAATGGTCGATCAATTCGTGCTGGTCGATTTCATATGGAATGACCCAGTAAATACCCCTAAGTATGTTACAACACAGATACTACATCAGCACACGCTTCTTGGAACACGTATATTCACTGTTTGCCGTCGCTACGTTTCCACACCAGAAACGCAACCACAATTAACCCTCATATCAACGCAGCTTGTATACATCAAACACTACTAAGAAGATTGTAAGATTTATGTGTTGACTAATAGTCCTTTCTAGTGTTCGATTTGCCAGGAGGGATGCCGGAGATTTTCCCTGGTGCGTGACGATTTTATCCCCTGGTTGTTGATTCCAAATATCACCGCAACCTGGGATAAAATCTTTGTATTTCTACCAAAACAGGTTCTATGTTGAAACTTACCAGCAACCACTTGTCTTAGGATTCTCCCTTCATAATAATAACAAATCGAACATTGGTCCTTTCTCTATGAAACCATATCACTCAAGATTATCAAGGTGCATGTCATCAATTTTGCTGTTTGAACACATTTTCGGAGATTCCTAGCACTGTGCAACAGGCTGCTTTGACTTAAACCCACGACATGTCAGGGGAATGACAACCCTCGGCAAACACTCTTCCGGGCATAGGGTGAGGGCAGATAGCCGGCTTGGCCTCAGGGTACCTCTCCCAGTGCCGATCCGAAGGCTGTGACCGTTACACCTAGACCACGGGGACTTTCTAGATCGCCTCCAAAGTTGTTATGAATGTTGTGTTACGTACATCAATACCCCGTACATCATAGTTCTTTTGTATCCACGATCATTAGGCTGGGAAACAATGCTTTTCGTATGTGCTAAAGCAGTGTTTCTCATCTCGTGGCTTGCGGTTCCCTAAAGATGTACGGATCCAATTAAAGGTCCGCGGCATAATTTAAAAACTCTTTTTTTTATTCCACTCATTTTTAAAATACCGGTGCTTTTAATAAGCTCTTCGGAAGTACAACGACAAAAGAGTACGATTACATCAGCCATCTGCTGGCGAAAGTACGAACTAATTTCAAGTTGTTGGTTTAATTTCTGTTTGCAGCAGCCATGCTTGTTGGTCATAAGATCTGAGGCACCAGACTAGTGTTCTGTGCTCTGGATGTTTAAAGTTCGAATCCCGGATGGAGCATGGATGTTGGTGGATTTAAATCCATTGCATTTATATATCGGAACGAGCTGAAGTCAATAGTTAATAAAATGGCCCAAGCCCTTTTTTTGTTCTGCATCAGAAGTAATTATAGAATATTCTGGAACTGTCCTGCATTCCCCGAAAAATACTAGTGGTGAATATTTAAACCTGTCAGCCTAGTGGTGAAGTTATTTGTCGCGAAAACACCCCCCCAAACCGGAAAAGTCTTAACAATGAGGGATGCGCGGAATTTTAAAATATGCTAAAAACGGGAAATTCTGTCACTAAAAAAGCGATTAAAAGCTAAGCGGGTCGATTGTATGGTAAAATAAAAAATCTTGATAGCAGCGTCAAACAAAAAAGGCATGGTTGCTACTCTGATTTTTGGATTGAACCGCTCCTGGAGATGTAATATTTTTCTTTCGTGTAACTTCTATTTTATTTTCGCTGCTGTCTTTCAACTACAGCTACTACATAAACACCAACACAAGAAAGGAATTTCAAAAAATGTGGAGCATGTGGCTTACCTTTAAAAAAATTGGTCCACAGCTCTTGTTAATTGGAAAGTAATGCCTAATAGAAAGAAAAAAAAACTATTGTTCTTTTCTCATATAATACCGACTTATATTATTTGCAACATAATTGTAATTTTTAAATTTTTTAATGTGCATACATTTTTTTTTTAAATCACCAGAAATATATATGTTTACATACACTGTTCATATTCTCGTTCCAGGTCAACATAGTTTTAGTTCCCTTGCTAGATATAAAGATAAGCTGGAGGAATATGCCTGTTTTATAAGTGGAGTGCTATCGGAGATGAAAGCTGAAGCTACCTATCTGAAGTACGGTTTACAGAGGTGCGTTTTTATCACAAATATATAATGCTTACTTATTTACTTTTGCTATTATTGTGTGTCTTACAGTGATAATATTCAAGTAACCGAAGTAAATTGTGTTGCAAAAAAGGAGGTTATACTTATCACAATTTCGTCACTTAAATTTTACAAAAAGTCACACTCACTTTGCTGGAAATTTTCATTCACTGTCAACATCTTAAATGAGCGTGGTTTCTAACTCACAGAACAGTACAAACAATAAAGCAAGGTAACACGTTAGGCATATTGGTATTCGACGCCTCCATCATGTAGAAGTACTGAGTTACTTCCAGAATAACTTGTCATGAATAAGCGTGAGGCGTAACTTCTCCTCAGTCCAACTCTTCTAATTTGTATTGAGTTTGTCAAAACTGACTGAGGACCATTGCGGTGTAGCGACCCATGTTCGGTTGGTCACAACATATCTTACCCTCTCCCCTTTTTTGTTCGTGCTTTGTCGGTAATATTTTTTTCGTCTTCGGCTTTCTTTAAGGGGTTTTATTTTTCCAGATGACAATAAGGCCGAGCCATTCAGATCTTCTCTTTCATTGTTATATTGGCGGGATTTTATTTGTATTGTTTATTTTATTACCTTAACCGTAATATAGCTCCTGAAACGTTCACTGTAATACCGACCTGTGAGACGGGTTCATTGAATTTTAAACATAAACCATACTTTTTACAACTTTAACGACAAAAAGCTACAAAAATC
>JAGDQP010050255.1:0-14290 GCA_022664845.1 Lepisma saccharinum | reverse complement strand
AGAAAGGAACTTCCAATCGTGCACCAACTGAGCTACGGCCGGTCGGTGTGATATTTTTTCGGTATGTACTCGTACACAGTCTGTTACATTCTAGCTCCCAACACATCGTCGCTTCCAAGGACAAAGGGTGCATCTCACATTTGCTAATTATGACAGAAGAAACGTCAGGGAATTATATCTTAAGCGCCTCAACACAGAGCTATAACGGACCATCAATATGCAAATATGAATAAATTACTTTAATAGTTAAATATTAAAAGCTACACCGTTTGATGTTAAAAGCGAATATATAAAAGAATGTCCTTTTCTCTTAAAGCAAATATTTTTCTTAGCGTAAATTGAACAGTGAAGTATCGGGTTATTCAGACATTGTCAATAGTTTTCACACGGGTAGCTTAAAATCAATATACGAGAGGGAAAATTTAAAGGAGACTGGAGAGCGGTACAAAAGCATTAACTAGGAAACTACAGACTGACGTGGAAAACTCACAGCAGGAAGTCGCATGAGAGAATGAGACACTGGAAAGGAAAGACACAAAAAACTATACATTGGAGAAATGCGTTCGAAGAAACTATGGGATTGAGAGAGATACCAGGTGTATGCATAAGTAGTTTCCGGTTTACCTAAGAGATGGCGCCAGCGAAAAGTACGCAGCGTATTCATTTGACACATACGTCATTTTGTTCGTCTGACATTAAACTACAAACACACACAAGGTGAGTCTGCCAAACACTAGCGTCTTTGTTTTATCGTTCAGTGATCATGTCGAAGTTTGTGCCTGAAAAAGAATATTTGCGGCACGCATTGCTTTTCTTATTTAATCAAAAGAAAAAGGCTGTTGAAATTCATCGTGTGCTGGTAGAAACATATGGTGAACACGCTCCATCGATTAGAACATGTGAGACATGGTTTCGACCATTTAAAAGTGGTGATTTCAATGTGAAAGACAGTGCGCTCTCTGGTAGACCACAAAAGTGCGAAAACGAGCAATTGCAGGTGTTATTGGAGGATGACCCAACTCAAACTCAACAGCAATTAGCAAAAGCATTACATGTGTCACAAGAAACAATCAGCAGACGTTTACGAGCAATGGGGAAGACTAATAAACTGGGTAAATGGGTCCCACACGATTTGAATGAACGTCAAATGGAAAATCGCAAAGTCACTTGGGAAATGCTGCTTCAACGCCACGAAAGAAAATCCTTTTTGTATCGAATTGTGACGGGTGACGAAAAATGGATTTATTTTGAAAACCCGAAGCGGAAAAAATCGTGGCTTTCACCTGGCGAAGCCGGTCCTTCAATACCAAGGCCAAATCGCTTCGGCAAGAAGACCATGCTTTGTGTCTGGTGGAACCAGAGCGGTATTGTGTATTATGAATTCTTGAAGCCCGGCGAAACCGTTAATGCACAACGCTATCGCCAACAAATGATGAATTTAAATCACGCATTGATCGAAAGACGATCGGAATGGACCCGAAGACATGGCAAAGTGGTTGTATTACACGACAATGCGCCGTCTCATACAGCAAAACCAGTGAAAGACACCTTGAAATCGCTTGGATGGGACATCCTTCCGCACCCGCCGTACTCCGCAGACCTGACGCCATCTGACTATCACCTCTTCGTATCAATGGGACACGCGCTCGCAGAACAGCACTTCAGCAATTTCGAAGACGTTGGAAAATGGCTCGACGAATGGTTTGCCGCAAAAGACCAGCAGTTTTTCTGGCATGGTATGCATCAATTATTACCTGAAAGATGGGCGAAACGTGTAGAAGCCAATTTCCAATATTTTGAATAAAACAAAATTAATTTCCCTTGAAAATTACGTGTTTTCTTTACCACAAAAACCGGCAAAACCTTATGCATACACCTGGTAGTTGTGTAAGAACTATGCACTGCAAAAACTACACACTGGGAAGAAAGCAAAAAAAAACTATGCACTGGGAAGAAAACACTAAAAACTACACACTGGGAAGAAAACACTAAAAACTACACACTGGAAGAAAACAAAAACTACTCACTGGGAAGAAAACACAATAGACTAGTGTGCACTGGGGATACGCACGAAGAAGCTATGAAAAGAAAGGATGTGCATACGAGAGAACTATGCACTGGAAAGAGAAGAAAACGAACTGTTCAACTACACTCTGGAGAACACGCTATAGGAACAACGTAGTCAGGGTAAAAATAAAAAACACACACATGAAGACAATCCAAAATAGTTGAAAATACACACTAAGGACCTAGGTACTGGAAAGTCATAATGCGAGAAACAGATCTACGCTCTGAAGGGAGAAAACAAACGAGGAAACTACTACCTGCAAGGGAGAAAAATGAAATAAAGTAATTATTTCAGAGAAAATTCCCGTAAAAGAAACTGACACGAAGGATCTACGCAGTACGCACTGGAGAAGGGGAGCAGAAGAGCTACGAATTAGAAACCACACAAGAATGGAGTACGCACTTGGGAGAACACGTACGAACAAAATTATTACACTTTTAAAACAAAGCTACCTGGACGTCGAGACGAGAAGGGCTGGAACACACACAAACCAACCTGGAATCTAACTTGATTTTTTCTGTGGACAATATGTTCTGGTATACTCCACAAAATACTGTATACTCCTCAAAATCTTTGTATAAAACATAGATTGAGGATAATTATTTATACACTCAACGTATATCATAGCGAATAAGAAACTTCCAAGGTCATGTAATATTTGAGAAACATCTTCAACATAAATTGCAAACCATACACGTGCACGGGTGTGTATAAAACTTCTTTTCTAAAAAGCACTTCCATATAAAATTACAGCAGCAGAAAACAGTAGCTTAAGTTTAGAATCATCCCTGGCCGCAGCAGTTAAAACGAACGAAACTGTCTCGTGTTTCCTCCAGATAAAACCCTTCACGATGAACACCAGCAGAGTCAATACGAACTTAGGAAGGTGTTATAAAATACCAGATGCTTACAGATATGTCGTTAAACATGAGACTCCTGACGTATCGAGCGAAATTGAGCAGATTTTAAAGCAGCTTTCGTCCGATTTATGACTCTCAGGTTGCAGTGACGTGGATGGAAGTGGGGAAAATTTGGATCTCTTGTAGAAACTGAGAGGTAGATAGATAGATAGATAGATAGATAGATAGATAGATAGATAGATAGATAGATAGATAGATAGATAGATAGAGAGAGAGAGAGAGAGAGAGAGAGAGAGAGAGAGAGAGATGTTATAAAAACAAAACGAAAATGTCAAGCTCTGCCTGTTCTTCAGTATATGGTACTGCATTTTGTTTTATAGCAATATTTTAATAAAAAATGTAATTTCTTAGCCCATTGACGAAGGCCGTGAATCACAGACTAGAACTAGAGAAATAAGAAAAGTTTCAACCTAGATCAATTCAGTCAATTCTAGTAGCTTCTAACCTCATGACCGGTAATTTCCCAATTCGAAACCAAGTGTCAACCATTTTGATTGAGTTATTTTCCTCACTCGCGTAATAAGTCATCTGTCGAGAAAGTACAGATTAAGACAAGAATTGCTTTCTTCTCTTCCACAAGTCACGAACTGTGTAGAAACATAAGCTACGAGACAGATTGAATTTCTTATTACTGTTTACAGTTATGTACTCAACAGAACACTTTACCCTAAGCGCTTCATGTCTGAAGGATGTCCCTCGAAGATCAGTCATCTGTGAACAGGGAGGGGGAAGATAGCACCCAGGGTATTCCCTGAGGTACTATGAGGTACGCAGAAATATTCTGGAACAGCGTTCCGCGGACTATTTTCAAGTGTGGAACAGTTTTATTAGTTGGTAGGTTCAACGGATTACCCAGCGCCTGCCCAAGGACAGGCCTCGAGGACCACAGTTTGCGGAACGCTGTTCTCGAAAATCTCAGTCAAGATTGCTGGATGTTAAATTTTTCTTGTGAAACTTGACGTATAGGGTAAAAAGGATGGTGCGGGTAAGATTTTACTGCTTGAACCGGCGTGCCTTCCCATTTACAATGTCTATCATTACTTGAAACAGCAAAAATATCCATACTCTTTCAACGGGATTCCAACCCGCACACGTGTGGACAATAGGGAGGGTCAAAGTTTTTCGGGAAATTGGAAGTCGTAAAGTGCATTGCCCAAAACTTCGGAAAATTTTCCTGAAAACAGATTTTTTTCCTTCTGAAAAATCGCAAAAAACAAACAAAAAAAAAAAAAAACGGAAAAGACATAGGAAAATAGTATTGGGAAATACAAACTGGAAATTTATTGGAAAACGGCGAACAGAAAATTAATCGAAAGAACCAAAAAACTTTTGGCAAACGAAAAATAAACTCGGGAAAGTAATTTCCGGAACGCGATTCTTTTAATGACCATCTCTAACAGAAGCTAGGAGAAGCCTCAGATCTGAAGCCGTATTGGGTCATTGGAGCTGAGTAAAACAGTGGTAAAATTTATTTTTATATGGGCCAGTCTAGTAACTTTGGACTTCGGCCCTCCACGATTTGCCTTTAGCTGTTAAAATCCACACCCACATGTCCCTGCCGGGACTCGAATCCGGGACTTTCGAGGCGGTGGCCTACCGCCGTAGACCGCTCGGCCACCCGACCGGCACATTGGAGCTGAGCAAAACATGTTTAAATTTATTTTAATATCAAGCGCATGCGAAACAAGATTCTGCACGTTTATGAATTGCAACCAAAATAATTAATAAGGAAATGAAATTTAACTATCAAAGCTTCGTTATAAAAAGAGGGAGACAAAGTGGAACAAAAAAAACACACACACAAACTAGAAGATACACAAAACAAAGAAGAAAAGTTGTCCCAGATAAGTCAACTATATTAGAAATCAATCCATAGAATTCAACACACAACTTTCGAATGTTGGATTTTATCCCCCCTTAACTTTTAAGGAGTGGATTGAGAAAAAAAAATACAATATATTAGAGAAGAAAATTATTATAACCTCATTAAACCAATACAAATATTAGAACAAATTTGAGAGGAACAGGTGAGTAAAATTATTTATAGCTATAGAAGACACTGATTGTTGTCTTATTGTACAATGCACAGTCTTTTGAGTAGGTAGAAAACAATGACCTAAAACCTCATAAAGATGAGCTTTCTGTTTGCTAAAAGAGATGCTCTCAATCCGTTAAAAATCTGCAGCTGTTGCTTCAACAATCAGAAGTACTTCTTGTTGTTTGTTGTCGCTTTTCTCAAAAGAGAGATTTATGAAGAAAGTAGTTTGATAGGCACACACAAAAAAAAAATAATAATCTTAGTAAAGATGTTACATGTCATATGTTTGACTACGTATCTGCGCTCTGAAGAAAAGACTTGTTAAGGGAAAGGCCATTGCAGCTAGATTTGTGAATACGAAAAAATAAGAAAAGAAAATATTGCATCAGCAGCAACTAACAGTGATGTGGCACACATTATAAATGAGATTTGCTACGTTATGAACAAGTTGAGATGTTGTCTTATTGTATTGCAGCGAAGATATATGTGATGCATACAATATATGTATATGTACTTACATTCTTTCTCCTCTCTCTCTCTCTCTCCTCTTCAAAAGACTGAAAACATCCTGTTTGACACACCAACCTTACAGCAATTTCTCATTTTAAAGCGTTTTGTTCCGGTATTACCATCAGCGTTATGGTATAACCGTTCGGTTTTTTTTCTTCTTCGCTCTCTCTTCCACCCAGAACAAATGGATTTGACGTGCAAATGGTATGTTCGTAGGTGGGAAGCAAGCATATATGTGGGTGGTAAATGCTGTATCAGCAATGTCTACAACGGTAGATGAGCATCCATATATTAAGAAAGAGAAGTTAGGCAAATATAAAATGACAGTATGACGTTGGTCTGCTGTGAAATATTACTTCATCATATTGCAGTCAACTAATAACAATAATAAAATACATGTACTGGAAGACAGTCGTTTCCCAAAGCATTTTTCTTTGAAAACATAAAGCGTTTTAGAAAAATAAATTCTTTCACTGACATATAAATAAATTAAATGTTGTATGACTGAAACTTACTGATGTTATTATACTTAAGCTTACTCTAGAGATGCTTCCGCTGGGAAGGTGTCATCCCTCCGTTAAACTTCCACTCAAATTTAAAAGTTTAATGGATGGATGGAAATCTTGAAAACCTCCACTTACACCTCAAAAAATTATGGCTTTACTCCTACCTCCAAACTCAAAATGTTAGCAGAATCCCTGACTTCCAGAAATGTCATTCCTACTTAAGGATAGAGTGAGCTTTATAATTGCCAGTAATTAAGATAATCGACAGAATGGTTGACAAACTAACTCGTAAACCACTTTGAAGTACATGACTGAAGAATCTTCTCTTGTACATAGATATGTAATCTCAATAAAGACTCTGTTGTACGTGTGAAGACAACGGTTGTTAGGCTAAGAAGGGAAATATTTAAGTAAGATCAATGAATACATATATAATGGGAAAATTTGTGGGGCCAGCCAGCATTACTAGTGACAACTAGGGTGACCAGACATCCCGGAAACCAGGATTGTCCCTGTTTCTCAACCTTCTTCCCGGTATCCCGACAAACTACTTCGGGACACAGAATTGTCCTGGTTTCTTTTCAAGCAGTAAATCATTTTCAAGTTTTGAGTGTGTTTTCCTGGATGCTTATGGAAACGTCACTAAGATTAGTAACAACTGAAAGAAAAGGAAATGGAGAAAAGGAGAAAGTCTTCGATCAAATGGCCGTGGAAAGACGAACTTTGCCACAAAAAAATAGGTTAATTTTACAGTGAATGCGAACGTCCCGAACAGTATTCTGAATTAAACAAATTCCTCTATCTTTGCTATTCCATCTAACAATACGAATGTTGAGAAAATTTACTCTTCCATGAACATGCGATGGACAGATGAAAGAAACAGAACTGAAATGTAAACACTGCAAGTAATATTTCAAGTGCTGTAAATTTATAATCTTTGGTGTGCGGAGTTTTATCAATAAGTGTAAAAGGATAGAGAAATTATCCAGGAATGTGGGGACAGTAACAAATGAAGACCACGTGCTTTATCCGTTTTGAGCCAAATCTGAGATAATAGGACCATCTGATTGCTCTTTCAAGGGCCTTTCTAACAACTTATCATGCATACTTGAAGATAATATTGATGTACAGGTATGTGCAATGCCCATTGTGCACTTTAAAACGCTTTTCCTGTAAAATCAAGAAAATGAACAAAGAAGTTTTTTTTAATTATCTTTAAATACGAGTACAGACTCCATTTTGCACATACATTATCTACCTGATGTCCTCCCAGATAGCACACAAGTTTATCCAAACTCTGGATTAACCTTTGACTGTTCCTTCTAGTGCTAAAACATCACTTACCAAGTTTGATGCAGAGTTGTGCCAAAATTGGCAATAACACCTGCCGCATCAAATTGGGGAAAACATCCATGGCGTCTGTTAGTATCCTGCTTAGCTAAGTGAAGAATAAATTACGGCACCAAAGTGCTTCTAATTAGCTATCGATTGCCATAATGGTAGTGTGTTGGATTACTAACCTGAAAACTGGGATTCGATAAACATGTTTGTCTTTTGTTTTTCTTAAACAGCTGTACTTCTTTTTTGTTCGTACTTACGAATAATGCAGTTTGCTGAGAAGGCTTGCTTGTGAAAAATCAACAAAGGAGGCTTCATAGCTCTAACACAGGATAAAATTAGCTATATCAGTGTTCCTTTACTTCATACACAATCTTCGTAACATAAAAGGATTAGTAAAATAGAAGGCAGTCAGAAGGTAGTTACCGTGTTGGACAACAAAGAAATTAGAAGATTCTAGCTTCCAACTTCGCTACAGACAGTTAATTTTTCCCCTCCACAGGCTTGATGTTGGCTCAACAACATTTTAAAAAGACAGGTTTGTAGAAAGTTCGGCGTGAAAGGTTTGTAGAAAATTTGTCATTTGTCAACTACAAGCTTGTAGCAAGTTTGCAGACTTATAATACCAAACTTGCTGTAAGTTTACTGTGCTAGAGGGCTGTAACCAACAGCTGCATTTTTGCATGACACATGATACAAAATGTCCCACTCTTTCAACTAGAAATTCTGGGCACCCTAGTGAAAAACATTTAGATAAGATAAACTCCCCATACTGCTTTCACACACATTACTTACACAAAGGTAAAAACAAACTTGGGAATAATCAGTTGAGTATTAAACGTATATTAATTTCTACAGTGTATGTTTATCGACTACGTTTCCTTTTTTATTTTTGCATTCAGTTTAACAAATGCTGTTTTACACTATCGCGTAGAAGGCGCGCAGTCTACCAGAAACTGCAGATGGATACGACGTGGGAAAATTCAGATGAGACACGGATCACGTTCTATTTAGACCTCCTCCTATTTAGACATATAAAAATTAGATTTTTATGTGAAATAAGGAACATTTTGGAATGGATAGACAGAATTGGGTACGGGTTCTTGTAACTTAAAGGGAGTGTGATCTTGTGTGTAAAGCAAACCGTATTTAAATCCATTCCAAATTTATTATGAATACAAGTTTTACGACTGGGTACAAATTTTAAGCCTTGACTGTACCTTTGTAATATAGGTGAACGTATTAATTACTCTTCAGAATTAGCAGACTTGGAATAATATTGATAACTGCCATTTTTTTTCCTACTTTTTATCAATTGCAAACAATATGTTCTGGCTTGTTAACTATGGTGGGTCTATGTCAGGACGATTCTTGATATACGCTTTCGAACCAACAGGGTTGATGAAGATCGTTCAGAAAACTACCAACACTAACTAGATAAAGAAGAACCAAGTGCCACCACTTAACAAGGCAGAAGAAATAAGTTTAAAAAAAAAAGGACAGCTAACTGCATCTTGTCAGGTGCATCAAACCAGTCAGCCAACCAACTAACTAAAAGTGATGCCATTCTGGATATCTCGAAACTGAAATCTCTCTCTCTCTCTCTCTCTCTCTCTCTCTCTCTCTCTCTTTCTATGTGTGTGTATTTCTCTCTCTTTCTCTCTGTTCACTTCTGGTCCATCTTGCTCCCACTTTATATATGCAGCCAGAGTTGGTAATCAAAGGCTCTTAACGTTCCGAACATTCTGAGCCAACAGACCATCCAGTAATAAATTTTATCCTGACTTAAACATTTACAGCTGCCGTATGTGTGTTTTTCTCTCGTATGGACAGATCTGTTTGGGAAACATCCAAAAAAATGAAAAAGAAAAGGAAGAGAAAGAATGATTACATTTATCTGTTCTAACTAAATTCTCCGTACGCTGCAACATTTAATTTCTTCTACTTTCTAGAAAATTATATCTACGACTTTTCTCTCTCTGTTTATTTTGTTTTCATTAAAGCGCTCACTGACTAAAGGCGTGAAATTGTCTTTCAGAATTAATCAGCCGTGCATCGCTTTAAAGATGTTCTCTCTGTCTCAGGGGCTAAATAGTCGCACACTTGGCTTTTGATCTGTCACGTGTACCATTGGAACTAATTACTCGGATGAAAACGAAAGAGCAAAAAGAGATTCAGTAAAAATGCAAGTGAAACCAAATGGAATTTTAAAAAGTTGAAAAAGAAACTTTAAAAAAGCACTAAAAAGTCATCTGTAAGGTCCGATTTCGTTTTTATGCCCAGTTTAGGATATTTCTTTCCTTTTTTTAAAAATCATTCGCTAAGGTTAACTACGCTGGATATTTTCGTAATGATAAGTAGTCATGATCAAGAACTTACATGAAATGTCGAAGCGATTTCTTTTCTAGACTGGCACAAATGTAAACATAATTATTCTCCATTTTCTTCACTTACACAAAGGAAATCAAATACAGTAAAATATGTTCCATTTGATCACTCCTTTCATTCTGGATACTCCTCTTAGTTGAACAACTTCTCAAGGAAATGAAAAATATAACACTGTACTTACTCGCATATTAATCCCTTTTCGCTTATCCATATTTTCCCTGAGAAATTTACTCAGCATATGATTTAGAAACCTTTGAATTTCTCACATAATCTTCCCCATTCCTCCCTGAGTTCAGGAAATGAACTTGATCAGAGGAATTGGACAAGTGTGTGGAATTTTTCAAATTATTATCCTTTACACCTTCATTTCAAGTGTGTCCATTAACGCTTTCAAAATCCATCTTCTCTTTTGATACCACAGATAAAAAATATGCAGACCAGCAACTTCCTATATAACCTATGGTCACTGCCTCACATCACAAAACTCGACGCCGATACGGCATTTTATCTTTCGACTCAAACCGCTTGTGATACCACTCTCCTAGGAATCTGATCTGCGCATGCGCTGAGTAATAAGTTAGACTAGAACTTATGAGGTTTAAAAGATTCCAGTTCGTCTTATACAGTTGTTAACAAAATGAACTTAAATATAAACTATTCCTGTTTTAGTCTCCACATTATGCAAGGAATTGTAGATTTTCTAGATTTTTCTTTGCAATTTTCATTATTTCCACCACAGAACTCAAAACTCATTCATATATCTCATCAGTCCTCTCTACTCATCAGCTCTCTCTCTTTACCTTACATATGGCGACCGACAGGGTCAGTTTTTGTGAAGCTACTGTACGAAGAGGAACACTAAGACAGCCTTGGTGCAGTTTGGGCCGAAGGCCAAGGAGAAGTGATTCTACGTGGCTCTGCAGCAACTTCTTTGATCATCATATGACGAAATATTTCCGAATAATTAATTTAAATGTCCTCCACATACAACACACTTGTAATATTCAGGTTATCTAATATAATTAAATACAAATGTTTTGACCTAAATCTTTGAACATTTGATCGTTGTGTATCTAAAACTTTACACGTTGTATAAAGTCGGGCATAAAAATAGATATTTCTTCGTATTCACAGTCATTATAATTGAAATAATCGAAATCTGAGTTTATATAATTTAGTTTAGGGGGTAATATAGGTGACCAAAATAGTAAATATGACTACGTACATCGTACAAGATGTGAGTGACGTCAGACAGTGAACTTTGTAAATTTTAAAAATGCATATATATATAAAAGAAAAAAAAATATCACCCCGCCAGGAATAGAATCCAGGTCACCCAATCAATCAGCTATCCGATACCTTAACCATTACACCAAGCCGGCAATTCTCCAGCTGTTGCTTATCAGTGTTCTTTATGTAGAAGAGTTTCACGACACGCACACGATTCAAAACTGATGACGACTTCCCGGGGTGTGATTTCTACACTGATTGAGTCTTATTATCGCAAATCCGTCCGACGTTGCCAAGTTGTCTGACTGTATTAAAATAATATAATTTAAAAGATTCCCATTTTTAAAAGAAAACAAAGACGGATCACTGACACACCCATACATTTAACTGTGTGGTTTGATTACATGTTTTGCAACTGCTGTTTCACTGTTCCAAGGGATGAGACTAAAGTTGTGTTCCAGAGCTATATAATGGCATTGACTCTATTATACTTTCATAGGCTAATTCTTATAAGGATGCCCACGAGGTTTTACTCACCACCTCGTAATTAAAGGGGTCCAGGATTCGTTTTAGAGTAGTAACACAAGTAGTTCGGATTCCGCTTAAAAATATAGGTCCGTCCTCAGGGCATTAACTCAATTTTTGTCTGGTAGAAAGTAGTAGTGACAATCAATCAGTTCACCTTTGGTTTAATCTTATTAAAATATGGAACGATTTGTAAAATTCTATACAGATGGCAACCTTGTTTATACCTTCCCTCTGTCTGCATTTCCCATTTTCTTCTTCTTGCTACATTTTTTTCCTCGCTCTTTTATAAAATGTTCCAAGTTCTTACGAACCACCCCTTTTCCCTTCACTCTCCGCATATTCAACCGCTTTTAATATTTACTCTGTATACTGCTCCTTCTTATTAGTTCGATAGAGAAAACGCCTGACACGTCACTCATCGTCAGTTTCTTCCCTATCTCTTGACGTTCGTTCATTGATCAGAAACGAGAGAGGAGAAACAGTGGAGAAAACCTTGTTAAATGAAAAAGATGAAACAGTGGAAAAAAAATCGAAAAAGAGGGAAAATTGTGCCTTAGATAGTGGGTAAGAATTATTTAAAGAGCTTTTCTATGTTCACAGGAAAATTCAGTTACGGTTACTTCCTAATAAATAATAAAATATAGGAGGAGAGAGAAGAGAAGGGATGGTGAAGACAAGTTTCCAATATTTGACTTCTTTAAACTAATACTATTGTCTCTAACGTTTTGCAAAATAAATAAATAAAGTAAAAATGCACGTTTTCCCAAATGACAAAAAAATCATATTGTTTCATGATCGTTTTTTTTTTGTTTGTTTGTTTGTTTTGTCATATTTTTCTCACAAAACATTCTATAATATTTTGGAGTGCTACAAATTCTAGTTTTGTTCACGATAATATATATATTTTTTTAACTGAAACATAAAACTAACAGCAAATACGGATTTCCGGGATCTACGAAGAGTAATTCAATGAAATTTTGTTGATCATTTTGTTTCATTGTCTGATCTCTACCATACATTACTATTATGGTACAAACACAAAGGTTGTTCAACACGGTATTAAGTCCAGACACTACTGGTATTCAGAGACTACTGATTTAAATCCTTAAATAAAATTAAGGTCAAATAAAGAGCACTAACTTAAATTGGTATTCAGTATTCTACAGGTGTATTCCCATGAATCAACAACGAGAAAATATTTATTTAATCGTAGTTCAAATTTCGTGTTTTTGTTTTGGACATACAGGGAGTCGAACTTCGGATCCCAAAATAGACTTCTTACACATGTAGTGGTATAGAAATTTAATATTTTTCGATAAATAATAAATCATGTATTAAAGTAAAACCATAAGTCGATTTTTGTAAGTAGGGTAGCTATTAAAAACTAAAATGTTTAGAGTGTTGTCAATCTGATTATTTTTCGAAGTAGGGATCTACTACTTTTTCGACTTATTGAATATTTTGTGGGGGATAGACATCATTTCATGGGGCACAGTTTGCAAACTGTGGATAAGATACAAAGTAGAATGCACAAATTGTTTTTGAAATATGTATTGTAAGTATCGCGAGTAGTATTAATAAACTAATGACCACTTTCAAGCGACGATATTTGTATTCTGCCAGCCCCTTCTCCCTGTAGGGGGGTGAAGACCTAAAATTTTCGGCAACACCCCAACTTTAAAATGTTTGCGGTGAGAAATCGATAGAAACCGTGCAAAACTCTACTTACAGTTTTCCCAAATTTTAGCTTTACATCCCCCCAAACTGAGAATTCCAGCCAAATCCCTGTTTATATCTCAGCGATACAATTTCTATTTTACTAATGACTTTTATGCCATCTACCGGCTATTTTTAAAAATATTTTATGTACTTATTTAAGTAATGCATTGGCTGCAACGAATAGGACAATAAAAATAAAGGAACAGTAGAAATTATATAAACTTATACATTCCTTATTTAATAAAACTTCTAAATTTTTACTCCTATCTATATGGTTGTTATAAAAAAATGCAGCAGTAATATGAACAGAGTGAAATAGAGATGAAACTACAAATTCAAAAACAACGGGAAAATGCAAGGAAGAGATAGTGTGGAGATTATAGCATTAGATGAAGAAATTCGACGCAAATATGAATACGGCATATTGTAAATAAAATGTATTCAATAAATATTTAGAAAATTATCCTGAAGGAACTAAGTGCGCACTTCTTCAAGACAAGCCTAATAAACTTCCGACAGTTCTTGCACACTTACACTATTGAACTGATTTAAGAAAGGGTGTGCTCATAAAGTAAAAATAATTGTTTCAGTTTTACTGTGTATATCGTGCTAGTATTACAACACGAACATTATGCATATTTTAAGCAGTTTCTTAAGCTGAGTTAGATTGTTCTTTAACAGTTTTAGGAAGGTCATTTTCAGATCCATGGAACTTGTTTTATACCATCGACGTCGTTCGTAAGTATTCGTACAAACAATCGCCATATTTGGGCCTCGGAGGTGTAAGGGCGAAATTGAAAATAGTCGTATAAAAAAAAATAATAATAATTGTGTAATCAAAGTAGCCTTCGGAATTGATTTGCATATTCGCAATGGTTATCTTGAGTACATTTAAGCATTAGAAAGCGGTGTTCGAATTGAACTACATGTTCGCTATCAATATTCTGAGTGGATTAAAGAACAAGAAAGTGGTGTTCTTGAAAACTGATTTTCGGATTCGCCTTTCCTCCTCCCGAGGCCGGTAAAAACTTTTCGTCATGAGTTT
>JAGDQP010050253.1:0-14291 GCA_022664845.1 Lepisma saccharinum | reverse complement strand
AATAATATATACATATCTAAATAAAATATTACTAATTCTTATTTTCTAATTATACTAAATTACTAATTATTTATTTTCTCTAATATATTAAATACTTTTCTTTTTTTAATTACTAAATGAGTTAATCTCCTTTTATGATTTTTCTTTGGTGTTTTGCGGTGCTAAGTCTGGCTCGTATGTGGGATGTGTTTGTTGGTATATCCAGTTTTGTTGAGAAGAAATTCAATGAATGGAGAAAGGTCTTCTCCATTCATTTCATTTCTTTTTCCTGGCCCTGGGAGGAATGTAACAGCCTAGTTGCTGTTCCATTTTTATTTTTATTTTCTCCCATTTTATTTTCTTAGTCTCCGTTTTGTTTTCTTTCTGTGTGTTCTCTTTAGCTCATTCTCTTTGGTTGGTTTTAGACTCTTTGAGCGTGTTCCGCTTGGATTTTGCTTTGGATTTTTAATCGTTATCCATCCAGGTTTTCGTTAGTCACGCAGCAATGACTTGGATCTAACGCTTGTTTTTGATTGGCCCTAGTCAATGCTTCGTGACTTGTTTTTTGCTGATTGGTGTGAATCAGCCTTCTTCTCCGTTTGCTGGGAGAACTGCTCTCCCACGCCATGTTAGTTCAGTTCCAAATTTTAAAACGAGACGAGTGGATGTCTGGGCTTTCCGTCACCTGTACTTCCTAAGCCCTGTCTACCAGAGGTAGATATAAACACTAAATTTAACATAATTTTCGATTTCGTCTGATTTCGTCTATTCCGATGCAATATATTATTCGAATTAAGAAGAATTAAACCGATATAAGTGCTAACAGGACTTTTCAGCGACATCATTTCGGAATTTTCAACTCATTAAAATTAGTTAATATTTTGTTTTGAGATTATTTATTACAATGTACAGTATGTTCTAAATTTCAGTATGGGGCCGCTATTGACCGAATTCTTACATTATAAATATAGGTTCGTTAGATTTCAATAGTCATATGCCAATTTCTCGTCTCCAGTTTTCCTAATCTATTCGAAATTCCCGGTTAGCCATGTTTGACAGCTACCGCATATTTTCCTTACTTGATCAAATTAGCAACATGTCTGCTCGACTATCTTTGCGTACCGTTTTCATGTTAATAGTAAATTTTAATCTATTCGACATGGTTCGATAATTTTGGTTTCAACTCCAGCCACTATTCTCTGATGAAAAAGTCATATTTTATAACAATATTTTGCATTTTCAAGATTTATTCAGAACGTCTTTTGTATAACGTAGTAATCATCTGTAATGACGTCACAAAATTATTAACGTTAAAGTGATTTTTTCATTACCATGTATTTTGGACTAGAACTTCTTTCGTGTAAGTAATACTGTGCTAAAATTTTTAGAAATTATACAACAATATTTCGGGAATAATTTGCGAAAACATCAACGAAATTTGTAAATTATTACAGAAATTATGGACATTTATGTGTGACTAAGTAACTTTCAGTTCTGCTTAATTCAATGTATACCAGCGATTCAAATTTGTTTGTTTTACAATTCAACAGTAATTCTGTTCAGGTTCTGATAAAATTATCATAGCCGAAAGCGCGAAATATGTAAATTCAAAGCAATAAATTGAAATTCTGAAATTTTTATATTTCTTCGAAAACAATCTTGAGTTTATATTCAGTGAACGTAGTGTAGAAACCTTTCAGTTAACCAGGTACGATCTACGGCATTAGTTGATAATCCTCGTACAGTGTTTAGTAATGTTTATAATGTGCAGTGAGTTATTTAATGTTTAACTTGATATCTATTGGAAATTAGCTATGAATCGTTACGTGAAGTTGACAGCAATTGATACTCATTATTTCTGTGTTTCGGTAAACCTAACGTATTGAGGGATGTGATTTTAATTAGATTAGATCGGTTCATAAATCCGTAGACCAGTGGTAGGATTCTTTCGCCAGCTGAGAAGTGATAACTTGGGAAAGGAACTATATATTGAATTTCTGGTTATTTCTGCGTTGAAATAGGAAGTGACTCCAGCATGTGATTTGTGTGAATAAATATTATTTGCGTTTTGCGTTATGACACTACGTTTGGATTGAGTTGCGACCGTCATTCGTTGTGTTCGTTCATCTTTATTTCAGGAATTGCGATTCCAGACTACAGATGTGGGCCCTACTAAGGTAAAGGTAAGACATGGTCTTTTGCCACCCTGTAGACTTCGAAGTGAGTAAAGACACCGTATGAGTCACATATGAGTCGTTATGCGTATCATCGTTTGAGATTATTTCCCAAGTAAAGATTTGCGTTTTTCTTTCTTAATCTGTCGCTAATCTGAACCAGCTGGTACTTCGGAGTATGAACTGACGATCTAATTAAAAGATTGGAGGTGTCGCCTTACCGGTATTTCCTCCCTCGATCTAAATTATTTTTTTTTACAGTGATCACAAGGATCTGGAATCCTCTTTCCCAGATATTCTTAAATCTGGAAGGCATTTCTGCGCCGCTCGTCTGGGGTGTAGAAAATGTTTGGAGCTAGAGGTTAGGTTAGATGCGTTGCGTGGGTACTCTAGGCTCCTGGCGACAATATTTATTTGTGTGATCCACTTTTGGGATCATTAGGTTGGGGACGTTACAGTTTTTGTGCGACTCCAGCCAGGATTGCCAAAAAACCTGTGCGTTTTCAGTTTTTGGCGACCCAGCCAGGTTTGTGAAGCTGTGGCACTTCTTTTGTGAGACTGTATCTCTGTTTTTGTAGTGCTTTTCTACGCTTTTTGTGAAAAAAAAGTATCAATTGCTTCAAACTAACTTGAGTTTTGAAAATATAAACTGCACTTATTAAAGCCGATAAGCGTTACTGAGAGGAAAAGGTTGTTTCGTTATGAACTACATATTAAAGTGACTGGAGAATTACTAGTTATTATTTTCTTTGCGTACTTGTGGAGATAGTGGCTTACGTCGAGTTAGGTTAATTTTTGTTAAGTTAGGTACAGTGGAAACTGGATGACTGTGGCATTGATTATTGGAATCGAACTTCCGGTATTTTGTGGGAAGGACGTTAATAGTGGTTCCTTGTTACATGATATTGTGTAGAGATATAATGAGTAATCCTTTAAGTGACGATAACATGAGTGCTGATGGTCAGGATTATCATCCTGTATGCTGTAATCGCAGTGGTGCGATAATAACTTGTACTGCTTGCATGCAACAAAAGCATCTACGATGTGAGCGAATAGCGGCTGACTTGAAACCTCTGTTAGAGTCGCGATATATTTGCAAGGCATGTAGGTCAAGTAATACTGGGACAGACGAGGATGAAACTGAGGACGGGATTCGCGTTGATTCCGAATCTAACGAGATCGAACCTACCGGTATCAGTAATCAGAGTACTTTATTGGATGCGCTCACTAAAATGATAAATAATCTTGAAAGTAAAAAATAACTGTTCAATGTACTAACCTTGAAAGTAAGATGACTATTCAAAATACCGAGATGAAAAATTAAATATGTGCTAATATGAAAGGTGATATGCGTACTCTTGAAAGTCAAATATGTACTAACCTTGAAAGTCAGATAACTGTTCAAGGTACTAAGCTTGAGAGTAAAATTGAGGTGCAAGGTTTTAAGTTATCTGAGAAAATAGATAGCGTTGTGAATGACATGAATGCAAGATACGACGAAGTACGTAGCGAGATCGCGAGTGTCTCCTCGAAAACCGAGTCTCTCGAATCCCAAGTGCAAAGTTTGCGTATCGAAGTTGAAAAGTTGCGTACTAACGCAACCGAACCTGAAGACGGGGAAACTTGTCTTAAAGAGCCGATAGTCAGTAGTGAAGCTCAACCTTTCTCTACTTTTATTCCTGTAACCAGTTTAGGATTACTTTCCATGACTACTACCTCTGTAGTGACGACAAGTCAAGGTAAACCAGTGTACTCGCTGACTACTACGACTGGAACGAATATCCCTAGGATTTCGTCCCGTAGCGAGGACTTGTGTGAGAATAGGAGACGTGTCGATCAAGGTCGGATGTTGGGAAAGCGAACATGGCATGAGGAAGTGACCGATGATGTTTTTCCTTTTAGGTCTGAACCTTTTAAGTATAGCCATCCTTCTGTTGTTTCTTCGTCACAAATTCCGTGTTCTCAACAACCCGAATTTGATCGAGATCTCAGGTTTGAATTTCCTAAGGTAACTCCTACGCCGATTTCTGTGGGTTGTCATTTTAAACCCAATGAATCTTGTGATCCCTTGAGACCATCTCAAAAGGAGGACACCGTGTGGCCTCAGTTACGTCAGGTCGGGAATGTTGTTGATAGTCATTCTGCCCGTCCGTTACGGCTTAATGACATCAATTTCTTCCCTACGTTTAGTGGAACTCCCGGGGAATCCGCTAGGAAATTCTTAACTGAAATTGCTCAGAATAGTGGAAATAGTGGAAACTACTGATATCCCTACAGTGAGAGACATTACTAATAATCAGGTATCGATTGTGGGACAAGTACATTTACCGTGTATTTTAAAGAATACGATTTACAATGTACTTTGGTTAATGACTGATAAACCATTACCTTATGCAATACTTGGAAGACCGTGATTAGATGAAATTTGTTTCAATTGGCGATACAAATTACTATCTGGAAGACCATACAAACCTGAAAAGTACAACACGAAAACACCAAATGTGGAAAGTAGGAATAAGTGTTCAAGTTATAATACACCTAGGTTAAGTAATTGCCAAATAGCAAAATGAGCTCGAAATAAGCCAAATAATGTATGATGTCTCTAATTCAGTTAGTTTCCAAACTTCAGAAAACATTAATTGGTTGACAAATAATCAAATCACCTTACAAAAATGCATAGAGACAAATTGAGTACTAAATTCGAATTTAAGCACATAGATATGTTAAGTGTCATTTCTCAGGAAGTTGTTAAGACGGAATCAACAGGAGTTGAAGGAAAACATACAACAGGTTAATGATGATAAAGATGATTTGATATCGTCAAATATACTGAAGTCCGAACAACTGAAGCATCATTAATTTCAACCACGACATCTACGAGCACTGAGAAAACACTTGAGGATCTTGATAAGGTTTACATGAGCAGGGATTCGGTAAATATCTAAAATTTCCCATGTTCTTAAAAAACAGAAAAATGTGGTTGGCGTTGCTTAAGAAGGATTGTCAGGAGTAGTGTTGTCAAAACTATCCGGATAATTATTTATCCTGATATTGTTCGAATAATTATCCGGATAATTTCATTATTTGAATCCGAATAATCGGATATCCGATTAATCGGATATGCGAACAATGGAGAAACGGATATCCGATTAATGATTATGCGAAAAACGAACAAACGGATATCCGTTTAATCGATTATCCGAAAACGAACAAACGGATATCCGTTTATTCTATTACCTGAAAAACGAACAAACGGATATCCGTTTATTTGATTATCCGAGAACGAACAAACGGATATCCATTTATTCGATTATCTGAAAATGAACAAACGGTGATCCGTTTATTCTATTATCCGAAAAACAAACAAACGGATATCCAAATAGTTGTTGTCCGATGAACAATGAAACTTATAAAGCAAAGAAGTTTGAATAATATGGACCTCTATTTTTATTTTAGTGTAAAATTATCCTCCTATAACAATTTGTTAAACATTTTAAAAGCAGAATATTACTTGTACTTGTAGACTTCAGCAGCTAATGCTGTGAAGCTTTAGCGCCCGCTCTGTCCGTCAGTCAACAACTTTCAACTCAGAAACTACTAGGGCTGGAAAGTTGATTGAGGTGTCGTTGAAAAGGTCTCGTTGAGGCTAGATCAAACTCCTATCATTTATCCAGATTGTAGAAGGTTTGCCAGAGATAGAGACGTTGCCAGATATGCCTAATACGTACCATGGCTAGGACGGTATTTTAGGTGTCGTTGGAAAGGTCTCGGCAACATGAGTAAAAACCCGTATGATTCATCCAGATCGCAGGGTCGGTTTCAGAGATCGGGTCGGTCCCAGAGATAGCGGGCACAATTTATATCTTTGGAATAAGTAGAGCTAGGAAGGTGATTGAGGTGTCGTTGGAAAG
Organism: Lepisma saccharinum; assembly: GCA_022664845.1. NCBI lineage: Eukaryota > Metazoa > Arthropoda > Insecta > Zygentoma > Lepismatidae > Lepisma > Lepisma saccharinum. Next base: position 8,227 of record JAGDQP010050253.1, on the reverse strand, counting down.
GTCTCGGCAAGACGTGTTTAAACCCGTATTGTTCATCCAGATTGTAGGGTAGATTGCCAAGCTTCGGGGTGATTTTAAACTTTGAAATTACTAAAGCTAGAAAAATGGTTGAGGTGTCGTTGGAAAGGTCTTCGCAATGCGAATTCGAACCCGAATTATTTATCCAGATTGCACGGGAAGTGCCCGAGATTCGGGGAAATTTAAACTTTGGAACGACTGGGCTAGCTAGGTAGTTGATATGTCGTTGAAAAAGTCTCGGCAAGATGAGTTTAAACTTATATCATTCATCTAGGTTGCACGGGAGGATTCCGAGTTTAACAGGCTGGAATTTGCAACTTTGAAAGTACTAGGGCTAAGAAAGCGGTTGAGGTATCGTTGGGAAGGTCTCTGCAACGCGAATTCAAACACGACTTATTTCTCCAGCAGGGCGGTTCCCAAGATTTGGGGAGAATTTCAACTTTGGAACGACTGAGATAGAAAAGTAGTTGATGTGTCTTTGAAATGGTCTCACTACAATTTTCCGAACGCAACATTGATCACGAAAAGAGGATGCTCGCTGCTGAAGCCTGGCGGTGGCTTATGTGCACAGTCCCCGACTCGACTCCGCCTCACTTGTTTATTTCTACTCATAAATTTGCTAATTTCACTTTAAAATAACATAGAACTTTGATCGTGAACTCTAGAATTTTGACATTAGCACTGAAGAATTTTAGTGACTTGTACTCAAGAATGTCTACTCAAGATCCAGGATCTCTACTTATTTTTTATTTTTTACTAGAATACTAATTAAACATTTGACTGAAAATGGGCCAATTCTTAAATGCCATTATAGTATATGACGGTGTAAAATTTCCAACTTTCTATATTTTCCAGGAAAATTCAAGTTCTGCAAACAAATATTTTTTATCGTGTCTCTTCTTTGTTAATCAGTCAAACCAGACTAATGTCGGTATGGTACCTTCAACTTAGTCCCTGGTCGACTTCATTCTCACGTCCTTTCTCTGCCTTATCCCGGCCTGAACCAAAATTGCCTAAAAGTCAATGATAAAATCGATGAAAATAACATAAAAATAAAGATGTGAAATGAAGAACTGCATTAGCGAGAGACGAACAATGCTTGAGACAATCAAGAAGAGAAAGAGCAATTGATTAGAACAATGACTGATTAGAGATTGTGTACTAAGGTATGGCTGAGAAAAAGAGAGGAAGAAGAAGAACAATCTAACTGCTTGTTAATGTTAAGGAAAATAAATCGTATGTTGAGATGAAAATGAAAGAGCACGATCAGGATGAATGGAGAGGGCTTAGTTTGCCTTGAAGGACCTGCCGATTCCAGCAGAACACTAATTATGATGATGATATTAATTTAATGTAAATAATTGTGTTCTTTCAACTTTAAAGTGCTCCAAATTGTTTGGAATCAAGTCATTTTGAAGCCCTGGAGGATGGGACATTTGTCCCGGAACGCAACTGGTTGGAACTGCGAGGATCTCGATTTCGCTATTAAAGGCGGTGGACCACTGTTACACAGAACCTTTCAGTTCCTCAGAGGAAATAAATTCCCTCTAAAGTATGAGAGCTAGTGCATACCTGCTACAAGCTAATACATCGTATTTTCTTTTCATGTAAGATGTAAACTGGCATTGAATAAAATGTATTCGTCTTTCTTTTTCAAAAGTGGAGCAACATGTATCACGCACTATGCTTTCTATAATTTATTCTCTCCTTGAATGCATCATCACTTTCGATTACAATCTGAACACTTTTTGCACTATTTCTGACCGAAGTTAGAGTGTATTAGGTTTGGTCGGCTAAAACACAAATTAAGAACTTCACTTTCATCGCTGTGTACACTCAGATTCATAGTAAATAGGTGATGGAAAACATTGAATGTCCGAAAGTTGCACAATCTCGCAACACACGCTGCAAGCACAAAATATGTTGTATTAACATTCTGTATTTTATACAACTTTTTCAAAAATTGCCCAGAGAAACGAAGTGCGCACGCGACATTTGTCATTGTGTAGTCGATGACTAATGCTGTCGGGACTCGCGACTTAAAATACCTTTTTATGCATGCGACATTTGTCGTTCGTCCAAAAATTTACTTTTCGCAATATCACTTGATATCTTCTCAAAATGTCTCCAAACATTGATCTGAGGCATCGTTACGCTCTCTAAAGTCTTCACACTAATCAAAACGGAGCACTAACCAATTGCTCCACAAACAGAAATATGGATATATTTCTTCTATATATATCAGCAGTGACAGATTCCTTTGTACTTGGGTCCGTCGCGCTTCAGGTGGGCTTACCGCTGTTCTTAGGAACTCGACATTTCTAAATATTTTGGAACACCTTACTTTCGGTATGCACACAATCAGATTGGAGTCGCCGTGGCTCAGACGGCAGCGCGTCTGACTACTAATCCCGGTTCAAATCCCGGCCAGGACATTGGAGATTTTTCTCCAGTGTTCCCATACCTGGCATACAGAGGTGCACTCAGCCTCCTATCAAATTGAGTGCCGGAGTGTCCTTGGTACTCCTTGGCACCCTGGGAAGGTAAAGGCGGTCGAGCGTGGGACTGACCACCCCACCTCACTTAATACCGTAGGTCAAGAAAATGTGGATCGCTACCTCCACACACCCCATGTGCCGTTCACGGTGCTTGCGTATCGCACATGGGAGAGCTTTACCTTTTTACCTTTTATACAATCAGATTAAAAAATGCACGTGTTTTCCCAGAAAGTATTTAGAGCCAAACGAACATCTGCGAGCACTTTGTCGGAATTCACTTACAGTAAGGTTGGCACGCTACTGAAGAAAATAGTTTTGAGATTAACAAAAGCTATTTGTTTCCACTTGTCAACCTTCCTGGGAGATAAGGAGAATGTTCTTGACAATCCAAACTATTTTCTTTTGACAAGACAATCAATAGCATGTCCTGTTTCTGGGGATAGAGCATTGAAGTCTAGTCTAACACTTATGTTTATATTTACAATACTTTGCTATCCAAATGCCCATACTAAAGGAAAGACCGACCATTGCTGAGAGTTTTCCTGTCTCATTAGGTATATGGTGGGATGGATCTAGGATGTTTCGGTGCAGGATGTTTTAGTGAAAGGAAGTTTCGGTGCAATAAATTACTGGTGAATGTTGTTTATTGATAAATTAGTAAAAGAGGAAAGTTAAAATTTATAAAAAATAATTAGTTGCTACATTATTAAAACGTTATTAAACTTTTCCTACACCAGCAATCTGTTTGGTAGTAAATATTCCACTTTGAACGAATAAATCTACAACAGATTAAGAAAATTGATTAAGCCTCACGAAGGAAACAGGTACTTGTTATAAAAATGTCTTCACATAAATTAATTCTTGATAGCACGCTTAATTTTTAGCCAATTAAATACGCTCTGAGAGAGAAAGGTGGGGCGGGGGAGCACAAATATTGTAGTATCATTCAGTCTATTGTGGAGAGATCAAGGTTTCTAAGCGCCCAAGATATGTCACTCTGTGGCCAATTACCAGACTATTTGAGATGGCATAAAATGTTTTTCCATATTATTTGTGTTTTTCGTTTTCATACTCCGTATATAATATAACTTACATAGTTATCAGACACACAAAACATTATCTTCCGTTATCTTTCTCTTACACTTGGTTAATAGTGTTCTCACAATGAAGGTAAAAGGAAGAAACAACGTTCTAAAGTCATGGATATTCCATGAAAACTGTTGAACCGGAATCAGAATCGATAATATATTAAGGTGATTTAGGGGACATTCAAGTATCAGTTTAGTCATTTTGAACTCCTTTCCGTTGTAAGTAAAAAATAGTAGATACCCACCCCCTTCCCTTATGCTTACGTAAAACACATCAAGTTTCTTATCGTTATTTCGTACTAAACAAATCTCTAAATCTAGACTAACAAGTCTTTTAGTGGATCTTACGTAAACATTGCTCTGATCTCCCTTACCTATTGTCAGAAGAAATATGCAACGCTTGACCGTCTCCCGACTTGAATGCTTACGTAGTACTTCAACGGCACCTTAAGACAATTCATTTGTAAATGGAGAATCTGTACTTACTTATTTTACAAATTCGATTTCTTTCTAAAGAAAAGGAGTCAATCAGTTCATATAGACTGTTTAATTTATATGAATTTTATACTTATAAATTTAGGCAGAGATCGAAATTACCATCAATAACAATACTAACATTCAAAATATGAAACTAATAATCAAAACAGATTGCTGGTTTAATTTTGACATTTAATAAATCCAATGATTACTGCATTAGTAGTAAGGATGTTTTGAGAGTTTTACAGCCTTTCTATAATAATCAAAGTGGGCTCTAATTTTTGCACGGAAACTTCCGGATTTTTGTGGGATGGTACCTTAAAACTAGATAGTGACTGACTTCCTTCTAACATCTTCCCTCTCCCCTTCATGTCCTGAGCCAATTGGCAATAAATATAATTTCATTCAATACCTAAATGCATAACAGTTTTCGCTTAAATTTGTATTAATCCGTACTTCCTACAGAGTGGATTGAGGGAAGAAATCCATCGGGGAAAGATGCCTGCAGTAGCGTAATTCCATAACAATGGTTCTAAATGAAAAAAAAATGTATTGTGTGAACGAATTAATCTGTATCTTCCTAAAAGGATGTAGTGAATGTCACGTGGAGACGAAACAAATACTTCGACAAAAAGTCTTGTTTTAGCTTAAAATTAATTTTCTCTACTCACTGTCAGTACACAGGCAACACAGCTTAGAATCGGACTAAATTCCATGACAGCGTAGAAAATGCACTTGAACAGGGCAGCACGCCATTTGATGCCCACTATCTAAATACATTCTATCAAATAAGACTATTTTCATTGTTTCCTGGTTAGACACTCGTTTTTTGAATTATTTTTCTTGAATAGAATGGAGTCATATAAGGACATTTTGTAAATGGTAGTCTGCGTACGTATTCAATAGAATTTGAATGTCGTTTATGGCCTCTAGGTAACTATATATGGCTCAGGTCGGAATATGGGCGGATTGAGGATGTAGAAGAGAAGTCAGTCAGTGCCAAGTTTCGAAAGTACCATCCCAGCATTAACTTTGGGTGACAAAGAATACTACTAGATAAAACTCAGTCAAGGTGACCGACGCAGGTATCGAACTCAGGGCTTATCGAACACAAGCCAACGCTCTACTAGAAAGCGCTACGTATACTCGGTACATGTTCAATAGAATGTATGCCATAAGAATATATATATATATATATGACCATCCCGTTGGTTTAGTGGTTAGCGTTGCTGACTACGGATTGAGGGGTCCTGGGTTCGATTCCCGGCGCTGCCAAAGATTTTTCAAAGGTGTATGGGTCTGGAACGGTGACCATTCAGCACGGAGTTGCTATGAATAAAAGATAGTGGCGATCACAGTGAAAGCTTAGGCTCTCCTCTCCCAACCCATCTGGTCAGCGTGGGAGCAGTAAACCAATCTCCTCCCTCCGGGGAAAGGCCTCATCCAGTAGTGGATCAAATATGGCTGTGATATATTATATATTTCGCACAAAACCTAAAGTTATTTCTGCATGAAATTGGTGTATGTTCCATTATTACATAAGGGAGAGAAATCTGCGCTTTCAAGCAGATGTCGTCAAGGTGGACATTGTAATGATCTGAAGTGGTGGAAAGATATCCATACTTGTTCATGTATTTTAGTCATATTATAGAAAATGTAGTCATGAAGTATCACTACTTTTTTCGTTTATCTTAATTATAATGTACGATATATCTTCCCCAAAATAAGTGGGTATCTTACACTGATGGATTCTTTATTTGATATGTAAGTCTAAAGACCAATAGGCCTATATTCAATGTTTCTTCCAGGAGATTTTATTCGGGGGTCTGTGGGGGGCTCACGAAAATTATAAACAATTAATATTGACTGTAATGTGCTAAAAATTAAAAGTAACAATAGACACTAATGTTACTTTAACAATATATTGCACTTCCTTAGTTAACCTAAAAATAACATCTTAGTGGCAGAGCGTTGGCGTAGCATTCGGGAGGTCGTGGCTTCGGTCCCAGCAGCCGACCATCCTGACTGAGGTTTACCAGAGTTTTTCCTCAGTCACACCAGGAATATTCCGGGAGGATGCCTTTAACATAGGCCCTGGCCGACGCCTTCCCGAATCCTTTCTCCTCCCCTATCACGGGCTGAGCCTTAGATGCCTAAAGGCCATAAATAAAATTAAAACTCAAAATAACATGAGCCATATTAAAGAATATACTATTATATACGTATTTCAGTGTTAACATAGGTACTATTAACAAGTGTTAACATTAATTCTTTTGGGAGGGTATTTGGAAACCTTCCGATGGACAAATCCCCCCGAAAACATGCTTGAAAGAAACAGTGAATATATCCGCTGTGTATACAATTAGTTTGATATACTTCAGTCAGTATGAGCATCAATGTTCAATATATTTTTGGGCAAAAATTTTCTTTCTATTTCGTTTAAATAGTGCACAATGTCTCGTAGATAAAAATGTGTGGCATCTTCCCTCGATCCACTATAATTTATGGATTATCTGTTCCACAGATAATTGTTCGATTATACGGTTATCCGGATAATATAATGTTCGATTATCCGTTTATCCGGATAATATAATGTTCGATTATCCGTTTATCCGGATAATATAATGTTCGATTATCCGTTTATCCGGATAATATAATGTTCGATTATCCGGATTATATAATGCTCGATTATCCGGATAATGTTAAATTATCCGTTTATATGGATAATGTTCATTTATCCGTTTATCCGGATAATGTTCGATTATCCAATTGTCCGAATTATGTTCGATTATCCGTGATCCGGATAATTATTCGGATAATGAAAATTATTCGAATAATTGGATTTCGAATCTCCGAACAATGAACTGTTCGATTAATCGGATATCAAATCATCCGAATATTGACGGCCCTAGTCAGGAGGTGACATTTGGGGATGGTGAAAGAACGGTAAATGACCTAAGGTACGGATATTATTTTTTTTAAGACAGGGAGTGATTGCTGGAAAGATATTTTGGATGACATCTCTATATTTTACTTACTATATGAATTATGACGTTGAAGCTTGAGCTTTCTATGTATTATTTTTTCTATGGATGACGTCACAACCGATCAAATCACTTTATAGCTATCTGGATATACTTGGTTAGTTTATTGAAATGACGATCAGTTGACTTGAAGATGTACATGTGTTACGTGTTGTTCGTTTTAGGAAACTCTGAAATTAAGCAATCAACTATGTATTGTCGTGTGTATGACAAGAGAATTAGTAACAACAATATGTTGTCTAAAGAGGAACTTTGTGTTAAGATGTATGGATTCTCCTACTGATCTTCAAAGTAAGGTAAACCAAAAGTATTATATTTTAGTGCATTCTCAAAAATGTTACTTGGAGGAAATGTTTCACCAACAATGTAAACATACATTATGTTTTGTATTCTTTGAATGTGTTCATATCTGAACGTATATGGAATGACTAAAAACTATACACTGGAACTGTTAAGCATCTTACTAAAGAAAATACATTACGTAAACTATTTCGAATGGAGAAAACTAGTAAAGTCTTCAGATTGATATGTGTGATGCAGAAACTATTCTACCTTTTCTAGTGAACTTTTTATTTTCCTAATGTGTATACTGAACTATTTTCAGAGGGTCTTAATTAAACTGATCTAACACAACCTATGTATTTAAACTTTATGCAAACTAACCTATTGATGGAACCTAACTTTTCTGGGAAGGAAACTGATTCAATGGGAACAAGCTATACTTAGCATGCTAAATGTATTGAAACTACCAAACAGGTTTGGAATATATATATATTGTCTTCTTTTTGTTAGTAGGTAAAGAAATGAAATATTATTTCTTGCATGAGAATTTCTGGTTCTTTTTAATTATTAGTAGTTGTTAACCTAACTAGTTCTAATCTAAACTGACTTAACCTAATATATACTTGCGGCCATCTCAGCTGGTTAACTTACGATATGCGATGCAATTTTCGAGACAATGATTTTTGGCGACAATGGATAGTTGTATCTAGTACATGCTAGTAAGTTTTGACATTACAATAATTTTTACCGACAATTGATGGTTCAAAAGAATTCAACAATTAAGGATGTGAAACTACCATTGTTGACTACTATGAGTATA
>JAGDQP010050252.1:0-14292 GCA_022664845.1 Lepisma saccharinum | reverse complement strand
ATTTTCGATCATGCTGGACTTTGAATCTTATTAAAGGCCTTCTAGAAGCTAAGAGAAGCAAATGGATGCGGGAAGGCATTACCAGGGCCTAAGTTGAGGATACTATCCCGGCTTTGGCCTGGTGAGACTGAGGAAAACCCTGGAAAAATCAGTCAGCCCATCCAAGCGATTTCAAGTGTCTTTCACTGGTTTCGCTGTGTGAGACGGCGCATTGCCGTGTAACACAATCACTTTGCCATGTCTTCGTGCCCATTCCGGTCGTCTTTCGATCAATGCGTGATGTAAATTAATCATTTGTTGGCGATAGTCCTGTGCATTAATGGTTTTGCCGGGTTTCAAGGGTTCATAATACACAATACCGCTCTGGTCCCACCAGATACAAGGCATGGTCTTCTTGCAAAAACGATTTGGCCTTGGTGTTGAAGGACCGGCTTCGCCAGGTGAAAGCCACAATTTTTCCGCTTCGAGTTTTCAAAATAAATCCATTTTTCGTCAGCCGGCACAATTCGATACAAAAAGGTTTTTCTTTCGTGGCGTTGAAGCAGCATTTCACAAGTGACTTTGCGATTTTCCATTTGACGTTCATTCAAATCGTGTGGGACCCATTTACCCAGTTTATTGATCTTCTCCATTGCTCGTAAACGTCTGCTGATTGTTTCTTGTGACACATTTAATGCTTTTGCCAATCTGTTGAGTTTGAGTTGGGTCATCCTCCAATAACACCTGCAATTGCTCGTTTTCGCACTTTTGTGGTCTACCAGAGCGCACTGTCTTTCACATTGAAATCACCACTTTTAATTTGTCGAAACCATGTCTCACATGTTCTAATCGATGGAGCGTGTTCACCATATGTTTCTACCAGCACACGATGACTTTCAACAGCCTTTTTCTTTTGATTAAATAAGAAAAGCAATGCGTGCCGCAAATGTTCTTTTTCAGGCACAAACTTCGACATGATCACTGAACGATAAAACAAAGACGCTAGTGTTTGGCGGACTCAACTTGTGTGTGTTTGTAGTTTAATGTCAGACGAACAAAATGACGTATGTGTCAAATGAATACGCTGCGTACTTTTCACTGGCGCCGTCTCTTAGTTAAACTGGAAACTACTTATGCATACACCTGGTATATATATATATATATATATATATATATATATATTAACAGTCAGTTGATCTAAACGCCGATGGTTGGACAATAATTTACGGCCTACGTCTGCGGTCTCTGTGCTCTCATATATAAGCTTACGTAAACACGTAGAGGCATTTAAGAAAAGAACCATAACAAGAAATGACTTAGAAATGTTATCAAGGTCATAACACAGCAATTTTAAGAAAAATGTATCATAAATGGCCTGCACGATCTTCAGACTTAATTCCAATAGACTGTCTTGTGATAGTGTGGAGAGACACGTAGTGTCACGTTACCATATCTGAAATCTGTCTAATACCGAAAGGTCGCGCTGGCGCAATAATAATAGACTTACGACAACAAAGCATCAATAACCTGCTGTAAACTGTGTACAGACGTAGTCATGGACAGTCGTCAGCAGTAACGTATATACGTCATAACATCCACTACTGTTTATCCTACAATTAACAAAGTTGCATAATATTGTAAACTCCCCGTAGTTGTATTGGTGTTCTCATTGACATAATTTCCGTGAGTGTTGTAGTTCTTATAATACGGAGTTCAAACAGACAGATTTTCTAACAGACCGTAAGGTCTGCTTGCCACGGAATGCTACGATAAATCTTAGTTCTAGCAGTAGTGTAAGCATGTGAATCTCATCTTAGACTAGTGAGAGCATGCTACATTACGGCAAGATGCTATGGCATAAAATTCTTGCTTTTACACGCTGGCATTACTGCTAGAGCTAAGATTTATAGTAGCACACATGCTTCCGTATTAAGCGGACCTAATATTGCGAGCCAATTTAACATTTTAATTCTACAAAGCAGTATTGCAGTGGTTTATAGATAAGTTTCGGGTTGCAATGAATTTGTATGTGGCAACATTGTTCTTAGATTATATTTTGTTTTAGCGGCGGAATCTACTAAGTAATCTTATTTAGTGACGATTGGCAAGATGGCGGCGAACTAGAAGAAAGCTGCTGAAATCTCCTGTGCCTTTTTATATAACATTCCAAAGTTTTTTTCGGTTTTTCCTTCAAGAAAATTTACTCAGTAGTGTTATAAAGTGTTGCAGTGTTTTATATAATAGTTTTATATCATGAAAATTCAAAATTAACTGTGATAACATCAAATGCGACAGTGACAGGAGAGTTAAGAGTGACTGACAGATATGGCGAACAGAAACCATAGCGACCAATAAATAACTGACCTTAAAACATCAATTATTAAGACTGTTAGACTGCAAAACTGTATTATATTATAAATATTATTTTAAAACAGCAATTAAAAAAACTAATGCGCAATGGATGGGCATAATTAGCTTTTTCCAAGCTAGATTACAAAATACGAATACGAAGTTTATTTAGTAACGTACTTAAAATTAGATGGATTATGATACGACACACCAGATATTTTCCGGATGAGTTTCATACATTTTTCTACATACTACCTCAGGATTAGTTATGGTATAATATGATAGGGAGAATGATCAACCAGAGATGTATTTTCGTCACCCCGTAATGAATAGAAAAAAGAGAACGTTTTACTACGTTACAATTGGGTCGGTATTTAAGATCAACTGTCTTCCGAGGAAATTTTGATGTCTGGAACTATGATCATACTTTTATTACAGGTGTTACATTATCAGCTACTACTACTACTATTACTATTACTACCACTACTACTGCTAATTAAGTATTGTATTGCTATTCTACATTGTACTAACCTACTAATGAGACTTAGGTTATTGGTTAAACTTCGACTATGGTGGATATTAGAACCACTACCAATATTACTTTTGTACTCCAGTGAAGTTTAGTGTCCCCCGTGGATGAGTGCTAACGGTCGCTACCTTGTAATCAAGAGATCCCGGGTTCGATTCCCGGTGGGAACACAAGTGGTTCGGGGCCAATATTAAACTATAGATCCCGTTCTTAGAAGTTTAGGACGTTAATAATTCAATCAATCCAGTGAAGTTACTGGTACTATCGTTATCAAAAATATATTTTTTTATGTTCTGAAGCATAATAAGTGACAATGCTCACTACAGTTATTATCGAAAGTTTGGTAATTTTACTAGAGAAAGTTAGTTGTGTAGACGCGTACTTCAAGGATGGACTTTAGATCCAACCCCTAATTTATCATAAGTATACCATATAGCTACACTGTTACTACACCATAGCAAGTATAAAATAAATGACTATACCATGTAAAAATTAATGGCCTTTATTACCCTGACCGTTAGGGTAAATACAGAGTTGAGAAGCTACCTTACCTAAGGGAGTTGAACATTGTAACCAATGTAAGGAGTGTTGTGGTGATTAAAGCAATTCTTCCAGGCACCGTCTCTGGATTTATGATGAAGCTGCACCATGACATTATCACGAGAAGTCCACTGGGGAAATAGGTCATCAGTAAATGAGATGAAAGGTCACGATATAACCCAACATGCAACTCAAGTTCTGAGAGTAACAAATTTCAACTCAATTCTTGATAAAGGTGCATAAAATTATGTACGTCAATTTTAAACACATTAGCCACCGCAAATTATGTAAAGAAAGAATTGGATTTGTATAATTGCAACCATGCTACTACATCTGATACCTACCTACAGGTATTGTAAAAATGTATCCAATATAAGAGATTACAAACTAATCACCTTATTATTATTAAAACTCAACGTAAACAGCTTTAATCACTTGAAGAGTATAGGCAAAATGGAAATATCCAGATATGTCAGTTTTCGTACTCAGCATTATTAAGTTTGACTTCTATTTACTCCAATGGATTTAATATTCTAAGGATCGTTACAACCTATGGATTATTTGCACTCTTTCGTGGGAGCTATTCTGGAGGCTAGCTGTCATTATTTGGTACTTGTTAAGAGCTTAGACTTATTTTTTATATATATATAATATGTCAATTCCCTTTCTCCTGGACAATTTATATAGAAGAATATCACGCATTCTTCTCTATTACCAAAATCATATAAGATAATTATTTCTAAACATGCACTCGTTCATAGTTTCTCTTGTTCGCCATCTGCACACAACTTGATTACATACAAAAAAGAATTGTGTGAAACAAATCTTGTTAGCCTGCTTCACCTTGGCCTGCTTACATAAATTCCATAGAGTTAGGATAAAAATAGATAGAACATACATGACGTCACATGAAGCCAAATTCCGGCTCATCGGCAGTCATCTTGCGTGGCCCCATTAGAGTCTCTCTATAACGAGTACTGTGAGGATTGCCTTTTTCGATAGGAGGATGAATGCACCTCAGACAGGCAATACTCGGAAAAGAGGGTCTCTAAATATGAGGCCTGTTAGCATGATTTGAATTTACGCCCAGAAAAACACAACACAATGTAATTCGACATTTCCATTGGCTGAAATATTTTACGTGATGTCACTGTTGAGAGTCGTTGCTTCCCTGTTCCATGTTCAGGTTCCGGACAAAAAGATTCACTTGTGAAAGAGGAATGAAGTAAGAAACAAACAGAAAATACGATAAGATGGAGAATATTCCAGAACGCTTCAAATTCATATATACGGCAGAAAATATGAAAGATCTGTAATTGGAAATACGTAGAGTATCTCATTTCAGTATTGACAGAAATTGTCATGACGTCATACTTAGCTAGTTGTAGCTACTTGTATATAATGGCAAATAAGAGTGCCAAGAAGCAACTTATTTTCAGTTGCCAATTTAGCGTATTGGTAGAGTGTCGGAAACCTAATCCAAAGGGCCTGGGATCGAATTCTGATCTAGTCTTGTTTATTTTTTCTTTACGAAAAATAACTTTTCTCTTGTATATATATGCATTAGGAAATTTAATAAAATTAGTGACCAAGGGCACTTGGAGGTTATTTAAGGTCAGGTACGGTGTTTTTTTTTATTGCACACACGGTTAAATCGTGGAATCTGTGAAACTAAGGTTTTAATGAATTTAGAACTTGCGTTAGCAACAAAACAGTGACAATGATTTTAATGTAAGAGAGAGAGTTCCGATTCACATATCAACTCGGAACATGTCACTGTCTACTGCAGGAACCAATAAGATAACAGGAATCGCTACGATTGTGGTTTTTCGGGCGCAAATTCAAATAATGCGGCCTGTTAATATGGCCGAAATGCCTCGTCCCTCCGTCTCTTGGCTCCATTCCCCTCTCCAACAAAACAGCCTAAGGTTCCCTCTATTGATATTCCTAATTCTATGATAAATTCAGTTAGAACTTAGAGGTATAAAATAGAGCTAGATCTCTTTTATTTAGTTCTCGTGTGCCTCTAAAACACTTGGCTTTGTCAGTGTACATAAAATATCCACCAGCTTGTATGGCTTGAATGTTAGGTTTCGATAAAGGCCATAAATATAATGTATATTCAAAGGAAGGAATTGAAAGTGTGAGTGCAAAAACAACACATGTCCATAAACACAGATTTTTCAGGAGAAACTAAAAACTGTTTGTAAAATTATAGATTGTATTTACGAAAATTTAACATGCATCACTTCTTTTTGTTAGTGACTCTGCATGCTATACAAAAGGAATCAGTTTTTTTTTAAAAAAAAAACATATTGTGTTTGCTGTAGTGCTTGAATAAATGTTGTGGACGTATGTTGTTTTTGCACGAAACTGCAGTATTTCAACTTTAACCTGTTTAGAAAATTGTTCTTTGTTATTTGTACAAGAATGTTAATAAACTCAGAGGTGCAAATGACGGGTAGCACTAAAGAAAGAACCCCACATCAAAACTGTTCACAGTACTTCAATGAAAGCTAAAATAGGGAAAGGAAAGCGCTCACTCAGAATCAATAACAATACTACCTAGCGATTCTTCTTCATATTCTCCCATTGGACATCAATTCTGTAATGGGTCTTGATGTAGTGGACGATAAGAGGCAGTTATCTTTCTACATCTCGAACTTCCTTCATATTGACAGGGACAGGTTTGTTGTACAAGTTTGGTGGTTTCACAATAGCCGTAGTGCCTTTACTCCAGTTTTCAGGAAAAGTGAATCAGCTTAGGCTCAGCTCTACAATCGACGGCTAAGTATCTGACCAGGGCTAAGTTGAGACCAAGTCATAGTTTGGCCAATGAGAGTACGCAAAGTGAGACTTGGCCTCAACTTAGCCCTGGACAGAAGCTTAGCCGTCGATTGTAGAACTGGCCCTTAAGCATCGATGTTATATGTCCAGAAGCAACATACTATGTGCTCTCTGGAGGTCAAGTGGATCGTCGTCCTGTATTTTTTTATCCGAAAAACGCCCGGTCTGCTGGTTTTGTAACTTTGTTGTAAGTCTTTGTCAGTTCGAAACAAAAATCCTTGAAGTCTAGTATACATAAAAGAGCTCATGGACAATGAACTTGTTTGAAGAGCCCCAGATAATTTCTATTTTGCCACGTGGAGTGTAATCTTCAGCAAGAAGTCACTAGTATTTAGAGAATCTGCTACGCAAACAGTGAACTTCTTACGAAGTAAATCGTGCAAAAGCAGCACGCATCCTGTTTTTGCACCAGCTATAAAATAGCATACCACCTTTCCTGTCACCGAATGGGTTTGCAGCGTGTAACATGAGTTATTTTTACACTATCCTGTCGAGCTATTTTTTTTCTGTTCTCTATTATAATGAACGAAATACTCAAAATGTCCGAAAAGTGGACGTGTATGACTTTTTCACTAACCCCTTCAATTATAGTTTTTTTTAGCCTAACCTTACATAGAATAACCTAAGCTGACATAAACTAGGTTAACGAAACAAATTGAGGAGTTAAGAGGAATTGAGGAAGAACCATAAGCGACAGATAAAAGTTTTGAGATAATAAGCTTCAAAGTTTGTTACAATACAATACAAAACAATAAAGTAAATTTACCCAGGGCCACCTGGGATGAACTTCTGGCCAACTTAGGCCACTTTCGTCCTCAGAGTTGAATATTTAAAGTGAATAATTTTATTTATGGAAGAAGAATAGAACTCCAGAGCAGGAGTCAAAGCCCGCGCCAAACAATGGAGGAAACCACCGAAGAGTATAAACTATGAAGTATATAATTGAGGAATATGGATCTTACAGTATTTAGTTAGAACAACTACCCCAATCTATTTCTGTACTAAGCAGAATTGGTGTGCATAAAGGAGGTAGAAGGTATTAGGTATTGAAGGGATACTTAGGAATAGGTTTGATCAGGAAGATTCATTGTTATGTTTAATTCAGCTGCCCGCCCTGCACCATCAGATAGGCACTCAAGTCTATTTCGTCCTAAATTTGTTGTGTACTTTTGCTAATCTTACTATTTGTACTTGAAAACAGAGTCTACCTGTTCGTATTGGTTTTCTTTCCTTTTTGTCAATTTTTTGCAGCCAACAAAACTTCGAAGTTTGTTACTTAACACAACCGTTTATGATATGCTGTACTACTGCCCCCTGGTGATAAGATATTGCAACTAAATTTTATTGGAGTGGTGAATTAAATAAGGCATTGAACGGCAAAAGGTCAACATTTCTGAGACGATGGTACTTCGTGTAACTTCTCAATTACAAGCAATAAACTTAAATTTGAAATTAATAGTACTAGAGAGGCATTTTTAAATCTGTTTTTATGCTCTAGACAGGAGTGTGGCTGAGTGGTAAAGCACATGCTGGCGGTAAAATATTCATAATTTAAACCTCTTCTGAAGTCAGGTTTGGGAAGAAGCGGACAATGCCTTTTCTAAGTGCCATTCCAGAATGTGCGGTGTTATTGAGATCACTTTTTGAAAACAATATACAGCATAGGCGGCAGCACGACTCGAACTTACTTACCTCCCAGTAATGTTGTGAAGCCCACTTCCGTAATCACTCGGCCAATACGGCTGGATAACTGTGCTTAAAGAGCTAGAACTTCACAATGCATATCCAAATAGTGTTTGGTTGGCATCCACACGACTTATAATTCTCTGTAGTTTATGAACACAGAGGCTATCTGACGAGTGATGTCTACTGTTACCTGATAAGTAGTATTTTTATTCGCCAGAATTATATTCAAAAATTTCTAGTTAGCTTACACCATTTTTTTATCTACTGTTATATCTTAAATAAAGTATTTATCTGAAGTAAGCCAACAAAGTAACTCTGTTGCTTATGGAACTCACAAGTTTATCGCCACAATAAAAAATCTTGGCCATACGATTCTACTCTGGGCAAAATCAAACCAATTTTCTTCCCGCACATCTAATTGTCGAAGACCTCTTCGAATATTGTTCTCCCAACAATATCTCTGTTTTCCCAATGGTCTCTTTCCCTCGAGCTTACCAACTACGATGGAATACACTCTATAAGCTCCGTTTTTCCGCCATCCGAGCTACATGGGTTGCCCATATTAGTCGTCATAATTTCATTACAACATCGGGTGAGTCGTACAGTCCGTACAACTCTTCATTACGCAGTCTTCTGCATTCTCCTGCCATCTCGTTTCGTTTCAGTCTGTATATTTTTCCCAACTACATATTTTCAAACACACGTAATTTACATGTTCACCTACTAGACTCGTATTCCAACTTTTCCAACCGTAAAGTATTACCGGCAGAATAACCATTCTGTGTATTTTCAATTTCAATTTCCTTGATATTAATCGCGAGGTTAGGAGTTTCTGGAAGGAATATAACTATGCGTTGCTCGATCCTACGCTACTTTTTTACTTCTTCCGTGACCTCCTTTTATCTTGTTACATATACTCCCAAGTATTTGAATTTGTTTACTTTCTCTGTGTTCTCGTTCTTAATTGTTATGTATTTATTTCCTTCCTTTCCTGTGTTTCGGCTTGTTGTCCCGTATTTTGGTTTTTGTATTTACCTGTAGACTATTTAATCGCACGCTTCTACAAAGACATCGGTGTTTGTAGTGTGTCTACAGCCTCCCCTATTAATTCTACATCATCTGCGGATACGAACAGTTGCTTCAAGCTATTCAATGTTAGTTTCTTCTCGTCCTCTTTTATTTTCTGAATCAGATATTTTAACATAAAGTTTAACAGTGGTCGTGATGAAGCATCACCTTGTTCCAATCCGTTGCGAATCTCGAAACTATCTGACATATTATTACCTATCCCTACTCTGGTTATTGGGTTGCTGAGACTCTTCCTCACTAGCTGAATGAACTTTTACGGAATTCCAAATCGCGTTAGGATGCTGTATAACTTTTTTTCTTTTGATGGAATAATGCTATCTTAAAATCCATAAACAACTGGTGAACCGTTGTATTCCAATTTCTTCTCTAACATTTGTCTCAAGGCTAAAATCTGGTTCAACGTGTATCTATTTCTTCTAACGCCACATTGGTGGTCACCAATTATTTCATCTACGTATACACTTAAGCTTGTTAGCAGGATATTACTCATTACTTTGTAACATATTGGTAGAAAGGAGATCCGGCGGTAATTATTAAAGTCCCATTTATCATTTGTTTAATAAAGTGGATGTGATGTACTTTTAGCTAATACGTCTAACTCATATCTGGTGCAGTAAAAAGTAATCAATTATTTTGCCAATAGATGGCTTCAGTGATCTGTATCTCGCGTTGTATAACTCCGATCGGGTTCAACGAAATGGCGTTCAAACGATGAGATTGCGTACTACAAACACTGTTCAGATAGTTGTGATGAGTTGACTCAGTGTTGTGTGAGCGCGCGTCAAAATGGACACTAGCAAAGAGAAAATACGCTATATTTTACAGTTTTTCTTCGATAAAGGCGAAAACGCAAGCCAGGCGGCTGCAAATGTGAATAGTGTTTATGGTCCTGATACTGTAACAGCCAATTACGCGCAATTTTGGTTTTGCCGATTCCGTTCCGGTAATTTTGACGTCAGAGATGTACCACGCACTGGAAGGCCACGTATCGAAAATGTCGATAAAATCATGGACATTGTCGCGTCCGACTGTCATCTAAGCACTGTTTCGATTGCCCAAGAACTAAGCATTGCACAAAAAACCTTGTGCAACCATTTGCATAAGGCTGGATACAAAAAGAAGCTTGATGTATGGGTGCCACACGGGTTAACGCAAAAAACCTCATGGACCGAATTTCCATCTGCGAATCGCTGCTGAATCGCAACAAAAGTGACCCATTTCTGAAACGGTTGGTGACTGGTGATGAAAAGTGGATCACTTACGACAACGTCACGCGAAAACGGTCGTGGTCGAAGCGCGGTGCGCGGGCGCAAACGGTGTCCAAGCCAGGATTGACGGCTAGGATGGTTTAGCTGTGTGTTTGGTGGGATTGGCATTGAATTATCTACTATGAGCTGCTCCCCTACGGCCAAACCCTTAACTCGGAACTATACTGTCAACAATTGGACCGTCTGAAGGCAGCAATCGCCCAGAAGCGGCCAGCTTTGGCCAATAGGAGAGGCATTGTGTTCCACCAGGACAACGCCAGGCCACACACATCGATAGTGACTCGCCAGAAGCTCCGGGGGCTTGGTTGGGAGGTTCTGGCACCGAGTGATTACCATCTGTTCCTGTCCATGGCGAACACATTTGCTGGTGAAAAATTCGCTTCAAGAGAGGCTTGTGAAAATCGACTGTCTCAATTTTTTGCCAATAGGGACAAGGGCTTCTATGAGAGAGGCATCATGATATTACCTTCCAAATGGCAACACGTTATCGAACAAAACGGCGCATATGTGACCTAAATCGGATCATTCTAACTATGGTAAGTCAAGCCTTCAATGTCATGCAAAAATAATGGATTACTTTTTACTACACCAGATATCTTGCAGATTCAGTGCTAGATCGAAACAAACATAAATGCAATAAACTGATACAAGCAAATTTTATATTTGAGAAACGAATGTCCAAGGCTTTCAGTATGATTTTCAAACAATTAAATTATTGGAACCTAAACTATTAAATATAATTGAGTTGAATTTTTTTGAACGAAAACATTACCTGGATAACTCTTTGCTTTGAATTTGAATTTAAAACTCAGAAGTGTCATATCATCAATAGAATCCCACTCAGGTTGTTTCAAGTTTACAGGATAATAATCTTCCCACATCAGTTACAGATATTCATTAGGAACTGCTGCAAGTTAGATGCAAATAAAAATCATCACATTAATGGAAACTGAAAACATATATTACGTAAATTGATTCTAAATTAAAATAAAGATGAATACACACTCATTTACTTCTTTTAATACTCTCTGAAGAGGCAGTAAACGAAACACAACCGATTCACTCCACTGTATGATGAGAATGCATTAAGCTATTCACTTTAAAACACATAAAAAATGTTCCGAGAAGTTCTTAGATGTGGTAACAGTGGATCAGATATGCATAGATATATCCCATCAGGACATTCACTATTTTCCTTTATGTGGGCCATTTTAGTAATTATGCATTCCGGCCCGTCACGATTATATGAATGCAATGAGTTAAAACCCACATTCATGCCCTAGGTGGAATTAGAACCCGCAATTAAGCTACAAGGATGCGTTATTGGATAAGGTATGTATTAAATTACATGTCTTGCAAACGTAAAAGTGTCCTAGAAAATGAAGACATGAGGAAAATCTGAATTTAAAATTAATCTGTTCAGGCAACAGTTTGATTTCGGTAGTTCGTAATCATCATTTAGAAGAGGAATTTCTAATATTATTTTCGACTTTTCTCCAATTGTCAATATAAGTCTCTCGACTAATATTACGTATAAGGGTATAATGATCAAAGAAATTTCACTGTTGTCTCGTTGAACATAAATCATGATACAAGGAAACTCAGAAAGTACAATATTTTTTGTTAATTTATTGATTAGGATTCAATGGACCCCGTTTGAGAATAGGATAATAAAACCTCTGTACATATGTATAAATTAACTGACTTACTAATTATTGAATATGAAATAAGTTACAAAGGTGTGATGTTTAGTAGAAGTAAATTCAGCTACTGTATGTTTTCAAATAATAAACAGCTACAAGGGTGCAACCTCTGGATGAGGTAGTTTAAGTATCCTTGAGGTTATGATTATGAGGAAATTAAGTTTCTTGAAGTTAAGAGTAAAAACCCTCGAACATATTGTCCTTTTAAAGATTTTTTTGCAAGAAATTGATTCGAGGTGGATTGGCCGTTACTTTTGAAGGTGAAAACTATCAAGTTTTAAATCTATTTTTTAATTAATTATCTGTAGAATTGAGCTACAAAGATGCGTTTTTGAATAAGATATGTATAAAATCACATGTTTTACAAACGTAAAAATGTCCTAGAAAATAAAAACCTGAGGAAATTTCTAAAGTTAAAATAACCTGTTCAGATAGTTTGATTTGATTTGGTAGATCGTAATCATCATCTGGAAGGGAAATTTCTAATATTATGCTTGACTTTTCTCCAATTGTCTGTATAATTCTTTCGCCTAAATACTACGTACACTTCTAAGGAAATTTCTCTGTTGTGTTCAATATAAATCAGGATGCAAGTGAATTTAGGAAGTACAACATATTTCTAGTTAATTTATTTGATTATGATTGACTTAATGGACCCCACTGAGAGTAGGATAAAATATCTTTGTACATATGTAAAAATTAATTAATCTATTAATTATTGCATATGAAAAGAATTACAAGGGTGTAATGTTTAATAGAAGTAAGTTCAGTTTCTGTATGTTTCTAAATAATAAACAGCTACAAGGGTGCAACCTCTGGATGAGATAGCATAAGTAATTTTGAGGTTATGTTTATGAGGAAACTAAGCCTCTTGAAGCTAAGAGGAAAATCCCTCGAACATAATTATGGTCCTCGTAAAGATTTTTTTTAAGTGCAGGAAATTAATTCGAGGTGGATTAGCTGCTTATTTTGAAGTTAAAATTTGTTTCTACACAAAATTTAAAATATGTTATTTAAATTAAGCTATCTGTAGAATGGAGCTACAAGGATGCGCTTATTGGACAAGGTATGTATAAAATTCAAAATATGGTAAATGTAAAAATGTCGTAGAAAATGAAGACATAACGGAATTTCAATGTAAAATGATCTTAGTTCGTACTCATTATATATAAGGAAAATGTCTAATATTATGCTCGTCTTTTCTCCAATTGCCTGTACGATTCTTTTAACTAAATGCTACGTACAAGGGTATAATGGTTAAGGAAATTTCTCTGCAAGGGTACAATGTGTTATATAAATAATATTAAAACATGAGTTCAACTACCAGGGAACATTGATCAAAAAGTAAGTTTAACTTGTAAATAGATAGCTTTTTTTAGCAATTAATGCAAATATTAATAAATAATAATCGACTGAGCATATTAAGTATATACAGTATTAGAAGATTGACTCTTATATCAATTGAAATTATAAGATATTTATAAAACTAATCAAATATCTTCATATTTAAGTCTTAATAATGGCAACTAAAAGTAAAATAGAAATTTTCTATCAGAGCGTTAATGGTTTAAAGACAAAACGAATAACTTTTATTTGAATTCTGTGTCCAATAACTTTGATATTATAGCAGTTACTGAAACCTGGCTAAATGAAGGATTATATAACACAGAATTAATTGATGATAGATACACAATTTATAGACAAGATAGAAAATTTGACTTATTTGGAAAATTGGATGGAGGAGGTGTACTACTAGCAGTAAAAAAAATGTTTGTCTCTTTTAGATTAGAAAAATATGAATTAAATATCAATGAAGATTTATAGGTACAAATCCAATTGTCAGAAGCGGAAAAAATACTTGTTTGTGTAACTTATTTTCCTCCTGATACTGACAACGACAGGTACATGATTTTTTTAAAAAACTTGGAATTAATTAGTAAAGATAATTTATTTAAGAGAACAATAATATTGGGAGATCTAAATCTTACATCTGTAACGGATTATTTAAGTGGGAATTTTTCAATATTATTAACGCAATGTGAAGAAAAAATTATAGAAGTTATTAATATTTTAAATCTGACACAACTAAATAAAGTGAGAAATTAAAATAATAGAATAATTTATATAATCTTAACCAATGTCCAGAACGTAAGAGTATTTTCATCAGACACAAGTTTAGTTACTGAGGATCGTCATCATCCTAGTTTACTAATTGAAATTGACTTTTACCAATTAAATAAAGCCAATAACCCTGGTGCTATGACATATAATTTTTCTAAATGCAATTTTATGAAGCTCTAAG
>JAGDQP010050251.1:0-14292 GCA_022664845.1 Lepisma saccharinum | reverse complement strand
ACGATTTTTTAACTTCTTAGAACAAGCTTCAAGTAGTTATTTTATTGTTTTTTTGGTTACGTAACACAGTATTTTTTGTCTTTAAAACCTTTTAGAAGTCTTCACTATCAGCAACGTTGTAACAAAGGGAAGACCACATCATCTAAACATTTAATTTATTGCTTATAGGCAATGCGGTGTTATTTCGAAATTATACCACCAGTAGCTTATACCGAAAACGACAGAACGCTAATCGTTGTTCGACTTACTTCTTACTATAAAAATAATGGGTAAAAATAATATAGGAAATTCTAGTCTGACCTAGAAATAAAAAGTAGAAATCTTTGTTGCGTTTTTTTTTAAATCATCTTATTTAGGTTTAAATTGGTGTTGAATTATACAATATATCCAGTTTGGTATTTATAGATTTTTAAGTGTGTGTGTGTAGAGGGAGAGACTCTTAAAGCCGTTTCATGTAGTGAAATATCCAATCAAGTCATTTTATCCAGTGTAAATTTGGCAGTTAACTATAAGTTTCCCTCTGTAAATTCCATAAATTCCATGCACTGATGGAAAATATTAAAATGTTCACTTTTTTGCTTCAACTAATTATTGTTTTCTTATAAGAAAGGTTTTAAACGTACATATTTCCTTCATAAATATACCTAAGGAGAATTATATGCAAATTTAAAAAAAAAATACTGAAAATGACTAATGTGTATCACACCCACCCTCACAAACAAACATTTGTTGGGTCATTGTCTGAGAAGAGCTTGTATTGAAAAACGCATTGGAACGAACGGTGGAAAGGCAAAAGAGGAAAGAAAGAGAATGTAGATTATGGACAGCATCAAAATAGAAACATTTGATATATATATAATATGCAACGTTGAGCTGCCCCCCCCCCCCGACAGTTTTTTTCCTCTAGAACCGTCACTGGAAGTAGGAGGCCACCCCGGAGTCCCGTTTTGACCGTCTGTTTGTCGACAACTTTCAACTCAGGAGCTACTAGGCCTTGTGGTTGAGGTATCGTTGGAAAGGTCTTGAGACGATTTCAATCCCGTATTATTCATCCAAATCGCAGGGGCGGGTTTCGAGTTCCGGGGCCCATATTTTAACTCAATAATTAGGAGTATGAAGGTTTCTTCTCAAGTGTAATGGAAAGGACTTGGCAAGACTAATACAAAGCCGTATTATTCATCCAGATCACAGGGCCGGGCTCGAAATACCGGGAGAGAGAAATCTTCAACTCAGTATCTGTTAGACCTAGGAAAATAGTTGAGGTGTCGTTGCAAAACTCTCGGAGCAATTTTTCCAATGAAAAATTAATCATCCAAGGATGCTCCCAGCTGAAGCTGTAGCTCATATGCACAGTTCCCCGACTGGAATCCGCCTCACTTGTTTTTAGAAGTGCTTTTGATAATGAGCTCAAATGAAGTTGGAAGCAAACAAAATCCTAAATTCTAATACTAAACCTAGAAATTTCTTAGACTCCATCGAAGTACATCTTAGACTCCATTAAATACATTCACTTATATACTTACTTTGGGCTGCTGGAGATCTCTTTTTGCAACTTTTGAGAGTGTGTATTAACTTCCTTTTTTATTTAATATCAACAGCTGCTGCAGAAATGTCCCAGAAATTATAGATAAAAATGCAACATAAGACGCAAAAGCACTGTCACCAAAACAAAACAAACTTAACTATACGCATTGCACACAAGATTTCTCACTCACAACTAGTAACGAACGAAACTAACATTATGGTGTCTGTAATTTAGTCACTATCATGATCCCTCTTCATTCTATTAATAATATACTACTAAAGTATCCGATTTGTAGAATCAATGACAATCTTTATTGTTTGTTTATCCGTTTCCCCGATCCTGACGCAACCTATAGCATCTCGAGAATAGAAACAGCGCAAAATATTCACAGTTATTGTCGGAAACGAGCAACAAAAAGGATTTTATGAGACTAGTATTTGGCGACACCCTTGGCGTTTCGCTCTTGTAAACAAATATTTAAAACCAATAAATGTTTTTGAATGAACTTATGAATGGTGGAATCTGAAAGGAATAGGAGGGGGGGATATGCTTTATTTTCCATTTGCAACTAATCCTGCCCTAAACTGCCTTTGGCAATGGGTGAAGCACTGTTTTATGGCACCGACCTCGGTTGTGTGTGTGTGTTTTTTTAACAGTTTCATTTGTTCATACAATTTTGTTCCTTTCCACTCCAATCTAGAGAAAGGTCAAGTTCTTTAACATCAACAACCCACAACCCTCGTGATCATAAAGTACACCGAAGTTGTGAACAATCAGTGTTTTATCCTCTTTCTTCCTTTCTTGCTTTCTTTCTCTCTCTCTCTCTTACCAATCAATCTCCTTTTCCCGGTAGGGTGTACCAGCCACGATTGACAACGTGTTGTATTAACATCTTCCAAGGAGAGGCCGGAGGAAGGCAAAGGAACCCAAGTGAACGTCGAAACCTTAAAATTGTCCTTTGCTTTCAGTGAGTTTATGATATTAACAATAAAAGTGGAGAAAATGAAGAGATTTTACAGAGGGCTCTTCGTTTTTCAACGGGGATGTTAGCTTGGCCATGAGTTTTGTGTGTCGAAATGGCTAATACGCTACAAGTAGTAGCAAATGTGGTCATCTTTATTGGGTAACATTATGCTTCCAAGACAAAAGGACCGGCGGGAGGGGGAACACCTGGGAATTTCCGTTTTCCCGGCCGGACCAATCCGCCCCTAGTTTCAAATTTTCTGGAGTCTTCAAAAGTACCTTCAGAGCTATACAACCGTTTCACGGAGAGGAGAGGTTTTTCTGAAAGAAACCCTGAGCAAACACAAAGCTAGCTGACATGACAATGCTTCTGAGAGTTATTTGCATTCAGTTAATACAGTATTTAAATTTGAGTCTGACCGATTCTGTAAAGTAATTTTTGTTTATCCACAGAGCCCAAACTGAAAGTATAAGGGACTACAGCAGGATTTAGCCTGGCCCGGCCAGGCCTTTGATATCATTTAGCCTGGCCCGGCCAGGCCGGGCCAGGCCCGAAATCCACCCCTGGGTAGGGCATGCAGTTGCTCGTGTTACTGCCAACTGGGGTCAACGCCCCGGTGAACAACCAATTCTCTAAAGCGAAAATGGAGCCGCTAAGCAAAACCAACTGTAAATATTGCATCCTTTGTAATACCTTTCTCTCCACGTGGCGTGCACACAGACTTACTTTTTGCTTTATTCCAATTATCGTTTAAAGAAAGCCAATAATTATTGAACAGTTTTAAAGAAGTGCAAATTATCGGCCCGGCCCAAAGAAATAACGGAGCTGGTCCGCCCAAGCCCGGCCCGCGGGTCTCGGGCCTAGCCCGGCCCGTGCAGGTCTCTACCTACAGGTGATCAAAGTTAGCCAAGCATCGTTTCAAACGACGTATCTCGACAAGTAATGACGTAAGCGATGTGGGCTTAGCAAATCACAATGAAGGTTGTACCCAATTCATCTATTTGAGCATTGCTTATGATTTGGAGTGCTGCATACATAGGTTTCACAAAGAATTTCATTGTCAAGGTAAGTTTTGACAGTATGGTTTAATAGAGCAAGAATAGAAATCGCCTCTTACAACTTCGTTTTTGATTCCTAAGCCGAAAAGACTTGTGCCATTATTTGTCGAGATATGACGTCATTTGTGACAATGAAGCGTTAACTTTTAAGTACCGTAGCTCCAAAACTGCGCATGTTTGTAAATTTCTTCAGAGCTACTTTTTTTTCTTGTTTTGATGTGAATAATCACCTGAAGTTTGTCGCCTTATTTCAGGGACACACTGTATAGGCAATTGTGAAAAGCATTCATTTATTCAGTTATATGTGATGATATAACAATATTAAGAATAATCAAGCTATTTATTGCTGTTCACTATTTGAGATTCAGAAGTAAATATATAATAGTAACTAATTCAGCAATATACTATGGAGATGTGTTATCTGTTCGTGGTATAGTGTGTGCGTTTTTCGCTAATTCAGGATGATTTAATTGCGAGGTAGTCCTTGAAAATTAGAAGTAAATCCTTGAAAGTACTTGAATTTTATTATTTAAAATGTCTATGATTAACTACTGTGAAAATAATATTGCGGTAACATGAATGGAGATGGAAGCAAAATAATTTTTTAAGTTAGTTTCAATAGCAGGTTCTATGTAAAACTCAGGAAAGGTGAATCATAACTAGAGGTTATTGTTTAGACACAAAATATTAAAACTAGGCTGACAAATATACATTAGAAATTGCAAAAAGCAGTCACTAAAGTTGATCATACAATTAAACTGGATAGGGATTTCAGACGTCTTTGGTGAGGCCGAGATAGTTTGAGGAAGAGGATATGGAAAGAAAGTTGCTTGTAATTTGAAGGTAGCTTCCTGGGAACTGATCATGCAACTTCTACTTCGAATATTATATAGACGAGAGTGTTTTCTTAAATCTGTTATGGCCAGATTGTCCATAAATCTGTTGTTGTAGTGTATTTTATATATTTTTCATTTAAATTCATTATTTACATATTACTAAAAATTATTATATTAATCTTTATAGTTTTACAAAGTTGCAAGAAGTTTTATTCATGTGTCGGCCATTTTGTGGTTAGAAAGTATGACGTCACTCGGATGAGCTAACTTGGCATGTTTCGAGTTATAGCCAAGTTGAGCGATAGATGGCGTTAGTTTAAACATGCACGTAGTTTAAATGGCGAAATGTTTCTATTGTATTAACTTGAAGTTAATTTTGTTTAGAAAATGATTGTTTTAATATTTAAATAACTAATTATAAAGTTTTAAACTGTAAATGGAATAGTGTTGAAGGCATTGTAGTATGAATGAGCAAAAGTGCAGATGTTATATGGTGATTGAAGGTGACTGTAGGAGAGGAAATTTATATTTTAAATATCATGTTTCAAACCTCTTAAGCGTTTTACCTTATTTTTGTTTTCGACAGCGATATATTGTTGCTTTTCAGACCCTCTTTAGCGTTCTTAGGTTCGTACTCCAGCTAGTATTGTACAAAAACAGCCGTAGCCCAACGTGAGTAGGAAAAATCCCGAGAGGAGCACCCTAGCTTTATTACTGGAGTAATATACTATGTCAAAAACCTCTTCAGAAATATTGTGGAGATCATCATTTCTTAAGATACAAATAAGAATCCTTTATACTGCGACCCGAGATTAAAGAGCGTCTTAAGCAAAATAGAGCATTTCGTTACCATACTTCATCGTGACCACTACAAATCCTAGTGTAATACAGTCAATTTATTTTAACCTCAAACAAACAGATTTAGTGATAATCTTAACATTGTTCATCTCAAAAACGTTGTGTATTAGATGATGTGCTCTTTTATAATTTATAAGTACCAAATGTAGCCAAATTCTTGTGTAATCCCTCATTGGGATTGAAACTCAACATCTCCTGTAAGTGGTTGATAGAGTAACAAGGGTCCACTTCTAAAGAAGAATTCGAACTTTCGGTTTAATTGCGTTATGTTTGGTCGCATCACATATTGAAATTACCCAGACGTTTCTACCTACATTCCTATTTTTCTCATTACATGAATGATCACTTGGTGAACAGTCCCGTCTCTGCATCGAGATACGTACTGTAGGTTAATATATCGTAGTCCAGTTAAATTTATACTTTTGAATTGGTTGTTCACTGCAAACCAAGATTAACTTATTAATACAAGTTCTATCTCCAGATTTTCCTCATTAACTGTTTATTGAGACTTATGTTCTTCTTATGAAACTCTCCTTATGTTCAAAATAAATACCAATTCTCAGTCAAGGGGAATAAGAGGATTTAGTTAATAAGTTTGACAAATTAAAAAACGAAATCGAATAAGTTTTGCAAACACCGTGTGATTTATTGTTAAAACTTACATTTATACAACCTTTTTTAAAATACAATAATAAGTATTCTTTAAAATCCATTGGTATTTACATAATTATTCTTGTATATCTTTCAGTGTTTTTCATATAACAAGTTATTTAAAAAGTCATACACTTAACATGAAAGGCAAAATGGGAGGGCAACGTTCTTCTCGAGCTCCTTCATCCAACTCTGTCTTTTTGGCACTTCAATAGTACAGTGTGTGATATTGTCAAATAGTTACCAATATGATATAACCTGATCGATGATATGATAGTATTTTAAATTGATATGATGCACATGTCATCAGTATCTTGATATTTTTTTTTCTTGATTTCTCTACAACTACTATGTTTCAGTCTTGATTTTAAACATATGTATAAAAATTTGTATTCCTTGTTGTTCAATTAAAGCTTTGAGTTGGAAAAATTTTGTGTATAGCTTTTTACATCACACATGTATTGTAAAGTCCTGTTTTTCTCGATCCCTTTCTTGGCGATACCTGAAATATAGAGAGTCAATTTCAATAAGATGTAGATTGAATATATATATATAACACTTCTTCAAGAAAATATCTATCAGGGTTCCTACTCTTTTGCCGAGATCAAATTCCCTGACTTTTCCAGGTCACTAAGAAATTTCCAGCTACCCCATTTTGTATACATCAAAATATTTCACTGTATTCTTTTCTTAAATTGCTTCATGGTTAGCACATTAGCCTCCAAGTTATTTAAAAAACGATCTAACATTAAATGCCTGCTGTAGCTAAATGAACTTCAAACAATAAGCTATCAAATTCCCTGACTTTTCCAGGTTTTCAGACATTTTAGTGAAATTCCCTGACTTTTCCAAGACTTTTAGTGCTAAGCTGGATTCTCTGACTATTCCAGGTGAGTGGGAACCCTGTCTATGAACTTACTTGTTGGAAACAGTCCTATATCGCGTTTAGGTGAACAATTATTTCGAAAACACGGAAAGAAAATTAAACCGTTATAATTAGAAAGCTGTATTTAAAAGTACACGGTGAATATACTTTCTTATGTCCAGACCAACCACTTACCCAATAAATTGTTCAAGCTTGAATTAGTACAGCATAGTTAATGCACTTGATAAATAAACTCTAGTTTCAAATCAGCCATTTAATCAAAAAATAAATTATAAGTTTGACGTGAAATATATATGCTAAATAAAACACTTTAGTTCGCTAACAACAAGATATGAAAAAGAAAATTACGAAATTAAGCCAGGGAACTATATCTCAGGTGTATGAAAACTAGTTCCAAGTCAATCCATCCAACAAATCAGTTTATAATCTGTAGGAATATTAGTTTGTGTGTAATAAATAAGCTCTTTAGTTAGAAACCGACCTCCTACCCAAGAAATAAATGTATAAGACTAAATGGGCAAATTATTTATTTATTTAAGTTATCAATCAGCTTTATAGTTCTAAATCAACAACATAATCAGAAACAAATTAAATTCGTAAATCGGACCTGGTAAAATATAAGCTCTCTAGTTCTAAAATGACCACATATCCCGGGACGGGCGTAAGCCATAGTGCTGTTACCGCCCATACAATTCATTTCCTCTATTTATCTATCACATACCCCAGAAATGAATTTGTAGGACTGAGCTACTGAAATATTGGTTGAGGTATGTCATAGATATATTCTTTATATCTAAACTAATAAAAGAAATCAATTTTTAAGCATGACTACTCAAAATAATATACCTGTAGACGGTCACAAAAATTCATGACAAAATTTCACCTAATGCATACTGTTCCTTATATGTTAAATTTCTTGTGAATGCAAAATGTTTTATCATGATCATTCTAGGTAAACTAGGTCAGTCAGTTCTGTAATACATTAAAAGAATTTTTGCGACATCCACATTACAACATTGAACAAAAACTTACTCCTAATTTGTAAGTAATAAACAGTCGAATGATGCCTCTGGAACATATAACAAATGAATAATATGAAGAAGAATACAAACAAAGGAATAACTAACTCTATGGCTTATGGAACTCGCAAGTTCATCGCCGCAGTAACAAACGTTCGCCATTGGATTCTGTCCTGGGCAGTATCAAGCCAGTTTTCATCACAAACACCTACTTCTCGAAGATCTCTTCTAATATTGTCTTCCCAACGACGTCTAGGTCTTCCCAATGGTCTCATTCCATCCGGTCTTCCAACCAGGATAGAATATAATCTTCGTTTTTCCCCCATCCGAGCTACATGGCCTGCCCACCTTAGTCGTCGCGATTTCATTATTTTTACAACATCTGGTGAATCGTACAGTCCGTGGAGTTCTTCATTATGCAGTCTCCTCCACTCCCCAGTCATCTCGTCGCGTTTCGGCCCGTATATCTTTCTCAAAACCTTATTTTCAAATACACGTAATTTATGTTCATTTGCTGGGGTCGTACTCAAACTTTCGCAACCATAAAGTATTACCGGCAAAATAACCGTTCTGTATATTTTTAATTTCAATTTCCATGATATTAATCGCGATGTTAGAAGTTTTTGAGCTGAATAGAAACATGCGTTCCCCGATACTAAGCGACTTTTTATTTCTTCCGTGACCTCATTTTTGCTTGTTACGTATGCTCCCAAGTATTTAAATTTGTTTACTTTCTCTATGACCTCATCCTTAATTCTTATGTTTTTATTTCCTTCATTCCCTGTGTTTCGGCTTGTTATCATGTGTTTTATCTATGTTTACCTGTAGACCTATCTCATCGCACGCTTCTACTAAGACATCGGTGTTGCTTTGTAGTGCATCTATATCGTCCCCTATTAAATCTACATCATCCGCGTATACAAACAGTTGATTCAAACCATTCAATGATAGTCCCTTTTTGTCCCCTTTAATATTTAAAATCGCATATTCTAACGTAAAGTTAAACAATAGTGGGGACAAGGCATCGCCTTGTTTCAATCCGTTGCAAATCTTGAAACTATCTGACATATCCGTACTCTGCTTGTGCGGTCATTGAGACACATCTTCACTAGTTGAACCAATTTTTTCGGAATTCCAAATCGTATAATTTTTCCCTTTTGCTAGAATCATATGCTTTCTTAAAATCAATGAATAGCTGATGAACCGTCCCATTGTATTCCCATTTCTTCTAAATCGACATTGGTGATCTCCAATTATTTCATCTACGTATACACTTAGGCGTGCTAGCAGAATATTACTTAATACCTTGTAACAGGTTGGAAGTAACGAGATTCCGCGATAATTATTACAGTCCGATTTATCGCCTTTTTTGTAAATCGGAACTATTATTGGGGTTTTCCATTCCTTACAAACAAAGGAATACGAAGAGAAAATAAACAATCATTTCACATCATTGCATTATGTTTCATGTATATTCCTTGGCTCTTAACGTGTAACTTGCAGCAAAATATGACGCACCTTGTGTACTCTTTTTGGTATACTGTCTGTTAAATCGTCAAGGATGTTCTGTCCCAGTTCCCACTGTACGCTTGTGGAGTACATCGAGAGTAGCTGGTGCGTTTGTACCCGATGTGAAATTCTTTTGGACTAACCACAGAATGCGCCGTTGGACTCATATCTGATGATGGTCCATACGTGTGATATAGGACTCCACCAGGAAGTTCTCCACGACTTGTGAACGATGAAGACGGCCATTATCATCCTGTAGAACGAATCCCGCTCTGTAGGGCATCCGGCGACCACTAATAATGCCAGATCAAAACACGATGGAATCACACTAGGTAGTTGATGATAACGAGAACGTAAAGATATAGTCACTTCATCGGTGGAGATCGTACGGTGTTAATCCCTGCAAGTTCAATTCTCTATTCTTTCTCGTGCATCTGTACTTTTTGCCGTGGTGAGCACAGGAGGGCCCCACGGAAAGCTAACCCGAGATTGGCCTCAAGAGGGCTGTTATAATGGTTTCGGATAACACAGTTGTCCCAGTGGCGTTCTCTGTCGCAGTATTTTGACAGTGTCTATGACCCAACATCCATATGTAACGATCTTCATTTGCTGTTGGTGATCTCGGGTGATCACTTCTGGACCGATTCAGTGCTTTTAGCCATCGGATAATGGACTTCATATCTTGGACACGTCGTTGCGGTGCTTTTTGACTTCCACAGTAATTTGACATAAAGAAATGCCTTGCTCTCGTAAAATAATGATGCTCATGCACTTCCACTCAGTGGCACGGCATTTGATTGTACGGTACACTATAACCGCGCCAATACAACGTCCACAACTATCACAAGACAAGCACTGACTATCAGCTTCGTGCAGTAGCTACACACAATGTGAATAACAAAGGCATTATGCTACATATTGATGACATTGTACCTACATCTCCAGAGAGTTCTGTAACATACCAAAGCACATACAGTAACATACAAGTTGCGGATGATCAATTATTATAGTATTGCGAAACTTTTTTGTATGTGTAATAATATTCTACTTCTAAAACAATGGCGAATTGGTAAAAACCACTAATCCAGGTATGTACTAAGCAAACATCTCAATTTCAAATCAACCCCTTATTCTGAAAATAAATGCACACCCTCGAGCTGACGAATAATGTCACATATATTTTATCTCAAGTTGGCGTGAATATTCAATAACATTTTAATGATCTCATTTTAGAATTTTTTGTGTAATATTTTTTCTCTCACTAAATATCGAAAAGAAAAATAATAAACTAATCTCTAACAGAAATATTTTTAGTCACTAATACACAAGGAAATGTTTTATGATGTTACTTATCATAATGTCTGGTGATACCCATAAATGAGTCAATCTCAAAACGTGACAGAGAGTGTACGTTGGAGGTCGAATGAAAGATATAATGGTTAGTGAAAGTCAACAGACATGTGTACGCCAAAGCATGCCGTAATATCCGATTAGAACAACAAATGTGAAGTAGTAATGGGACGAGAAGCATTTACAGTGCGAATACACAACTAAATCATTATAAGACAAAAAATTTTGAATACAACACACAAAGTGAATGTTTTTAAGTGTGTTAAAAAAAAACTTCTGAATATAACAATAATCAACACGGAAGTTTCTATTTCGCTTGAGGATAAGTAAATCTAGTATAAAAGTGGATATTACCAAAAGAAGGTGATAACAACAAGAAAAGGGGTTATCCTGCAGGTAAGAAATTGAAAAGGTTGTGCTTCAAATTGTAATATTACAAATGTGCAGTGGAAAAAGCAATTTAGACCACAAGAGACATTAGACATCTAAATCAGTGGCGGCTGTCCATTCTCGCGATCAAATCGGCGAGTCAGTATATTTTTTTTTAAGGAAAAGTACGTATTCTAAACGTAAATTTATTGATATGATGTATTTGTAGTTTTGAAGTGATGTGGGAACTCTATGGTAGCAAATCAAGTCATATAGTTCAAGAATATTTTAATTTTCAAGACTGTTTTGAGGGTACGCACAAAATGTTTTATCATAGCGAATCATCCGCACTGTCCGATACGAGCCGCCACTGAACAAAATAAAAAAAAACGAAATACATCTCGTGTAACTACAACACGAAACTATACAGAATTTAAAATGAAAACAAACGTAATGAAATCAATGGAATAATTTGGTGCAACTGAGCAGGGAACGAGAATTGGACAATGATTTTAGTAACTTATCCTTAAACATTTAATATACTATTAAGAAATTATCAACAATCAAAAGAATTCACTATAACATACTCTGTTTCAGACACGTCAGAAGGTATCAGCAACGTGAAAAACTGTAACAAATGTATGGAAAGATCAGAATTTAGTCGACATGTATAAACTTAGGTCTATGTTTAAAAGTTGTATTAAAGTATCTTACAAAAAAACTCAATAGATTGATAGAGGTCTAACTATATGTATGAAACTAAGAATAGTACAATAAAACAGAAAAAGGTAAAGCATGAGGAAATAAAATAATAGTGCAGTACCATACTATTTGTTACGTAAAGCCAGTTATGTATAATATAGTTCAAACGTAAGTTAAAAGGTATGAAATTCTAATAGCTAGAGAAAATGGCCCTGCTTTAGTGTTGATTTGGAAGTCGTAACAAGAAAAGATATAAAAAATAATATTTTGTAAATTAAATTCGATTAAAAACATCATCATAAAATAATATAGAAATTATCAAGTTGAATATGACTCTTGTACTTCTTAGCCAGTTTATTTTTGTTACAGTTGATGTAAAAAAGTTCTAAAGAAATTTAAAATATTCACAACATTTATTTCAAATTCTTTTAAAAATCCGCATGTTGTGAACTTGTAACAGCCTAGTTGCTGTTCCATTTTTATTTTTATTTTTCTCCCCTTTTATTTTTCTTAGTCTCCGTTTTGTTTTCTTTCAGTGTGTTCTCTTTAGTTCATTCTCTTTGGTTGGTTTTAGACTCTTTGAGCGTTTTCCGCTTGGATTTTTCTTTGGATTTTTTATCGTTATCCATCCAGGTTTTCGTTAGTCACGCAGCAATGACTTGGATCTAACGCTTGTTTTTGATTGGCCCTAGTCAATGCTTCGTGACTTGTTTTTTGCTGATTGGTGTGAATCAGCCTTCTTCTCCGTTTGCTGGGAGAACTGCTCTCCCACGCCATGTTAGTTTAGTTCCAATTTTTAAACCGAAGCGACCAGATGCATGGGCTTTCCATCACCTGTACTTCCTAAGCCCTGTCTACGAAAGGTAGATGTAAACACTAAATTTAACTTAATTTTCGATGATATTTCGATTGATTTCGTCCGTTCCGGAAAATTACCTTAAATCATATTAAGAAGAATAAAAACCGATACAAGTGCTATCAGGACTTTTTCGTCATAATTTCGGAATTTTCACCTCATTAAATTATATATTTTGTTTTGAGATTATTTATTAATATGTATAATATGTTCTAAATTTTAGTATGGGGCCGCTATTGACCGAATTCTTGCATTATAAATATCGGTTCGTTGGAATTCAATAATCAAATGCCAATTTCTCGTCTCCCGTTTTTCCATATCTATTCGAAATTCCCGGTTAGCCATGTTTGACAGCTACCGCATATTTTTCTTACTTGATCAAATTAGCAACATGTCTGCTCGATTATTTTTGCGTACCGTTTTGACGCTAATAGTGAATTATAATTTATTCGACATGGTTCGATAATTTTTGGTTTCAACTCCAGCCACTATTCTCCAATGAAAAATCATATTTTATAACAATATTTTGTATTTTCAAAATTTATTCAGAACGTCTTTTGTATAACGTAGTGATCGTCTGTAATGACGTCACAAAATTATTAAGCTTAAAGTGATTCTTTAATTATCATGCATTTTGGACTAGAACTTCTTTCGTGTAAGTAATACTGTACTAAAACTTTCCTAAATTGTACTACAATATTTCGGAAATAATTTGTGAAAACATCAACGAAATTTGTTAATAATTACAGAAATTATGGACATTTACGTGTGATTACATAACTTTCAATTCGGCTTAATTCATGTATACCAGCGATTCAAATTTGTTTGTTTTATAATGCAACAGTAATTCTGTTCAGATTCTGATAAAATTATCATAGCCGAAAGCGTGAAATATGTACATTCAAAGCAATAAATTGAAATTCTGAAATTTTTATATTTCTTCGAAAACAATCTTGAGTTTATGTTCAGTGAACGTAGTGTAGAAACCTCTCAGTTAACCAGGTACGATATAAGGCATTAGTTCATAATCCTCGTACAGTGTTTGGTAATATTTAAAATGTGCAGTGAATTATTTAATGTTTAACTTAATAACTATTGGAAATTAGCTATGAATTGTTACGTGAAGTTGACAGCAATTGATACTCATTATTTCTATGTGTTTCGGTAAACCTATCGTTTTAAGTGATGTTATTTTAATTAGATCAGATCGGTTCATAAATCCGTAGACCAGTGGTAGGATTCTTTCGCCAGCTGAGAAGTGATAACTTGGGAAAGGAACTATATATTGAATTTTTGGTTATTCCTGCGTTGAAATATGAAGTGACTCCAGCATGTGATTTGTGTTAATATATTTTATTTGCGTTTTGCGTTATGACACTACGTTTGGACTGAGTTGCGACCGTCATTCGTTGTGTTCGTTCGTCTTTATTTCAGGAATTGCGATTCCAGACTACAGGTGTGGGCCCTACTAAGGTAAAGGTAAGACATGGTCTTTTGCCACCCTGTAGACTTCGAAGTGAGTAAAGACACCGTATGAGTCACATATGAGTCGTTTTGCGTAAAGATTATTTCCCAAGTAAAGATTTGCATTTTTCCTTCTTAATCTGTCGCTAATCTGAACCAGCTGGTACTTCAGAGTATGAACTGACGATCTAATTAAAAGATTGGAGGTGTCGCCTTACCGGTATTTCCTCCCTCGATCTAAATTA
>JAGDQP010050250.1:0-14292 GCA_022664845.1 Lepisma saccharinum | reverse complement strand
AAATTCACCCTAGAAATCTTTGGTCCATCCGCAACCATGACTAGCTTAAACGATAAACGCACTAAACAACCACCTCCACCACGTAAACCACCACTTCTCTCTGTTGTCATCTGCGGTGTAGATCCTTCGTGGACTGATGAGGAAATTACGGAAGAGCTCAAACAGGAGGAGTATGTATTTTCTAAAGTAATGCGAATCAAATGTCAAGTTGGTCCTACTTATCTTGTAAGAGTACTTACACAATCACACGAGACAGTTAACGACCTCCTCACACTCGGCGCTTATATCTACAGAAAAAGACACCGTGTAGAGCCTTCTCGCACACAACCACCAATGCCCATCAGGTGTGAAAAATGCCAAAGTCATAACTCTCACTCCACAAACCAGTGCACAAACCAACCAAAATGTGGATATTGTTCCGGACCACATTCTACTCGTCAGTGCCATAACATGCAGTCACCACCAAAATGCTCCACCTGCCAACAAACTCATCCCACCTATAGCTATCAGTGTAAGGCCCGACCTCAACCCGAACCAACGAAACCAGATCTTGTAGTTCCACTTAGAGTCCATGATCAAACCCACGATATGACCAGTGCTCAAGAGAAACACCCCATCCTCATCAAACCCGTAACTGTTGATCAAATGTTATCATTCATCACCCTTACGCTCCTAAATATCCAACCAGCGCATCGTTCACATATACTACAACAGATTCAAACTGCAGCCAAACAAGTATTCCAAGTCACTTTTCATGCCACATACTCAGGACCATACGTTCATTTCGTAGCTTCACCTTCCGGAAGTCCAGATCCATGGGAAACAACAAGCCAACACAACTGAATATGGATATTGTAATATTATTCTTGCATATTAGCGCACTCAATACTCATAAGCCATTATTTGAAGCCTTATTGCTGGAAGAAAAAGCACAGGTTTTTCTACTAAATGAAACATACCTTCCACCACAATCATCCTGTAAATTCTCTGGCTATAAATTCATTCATCAGGCAAGCAATGTTCCGGCTTTAAGAGCTAATGGAGGGGCAGCGCTAGGTTTCAAACCATCAATACCTCATCGCATCCATTCTATTCCACTACTTGCATTACCAGAGCATATTCTTACCATACTATACTTCAAAAACCTATATGTAACCTTAATCACCATCTATGTTCGTCCAGGCAATCCCATACCATTACATTTTTTTCAGTATATCTCCAATAACTTCAAAGCATTCATAATTATGGCAGATATCAATATTCATAGTAGATCCGATAGACAGAAAAACAGTTCACCAATTTTATCAGCAACAATACGAACAGCACACTTCAACAATTACCCAAACCTACCCGTCCGATTACACAAACTACCCCAGATATAGTCATCCTTTCCCCTAACCTTATCCAACGCTCTCACCTAGAAGTCCTGGATACTGTAGGAAGCGACCATGTACCCATCAAATTTACTCTACACCGTCAACCATCCCAACAACCTTACCTACCCCCACCAAGAACCATCACAAGACACGATCTCGCCAATTGGAATCAGTACAGAAATTTCATCAACGACAAACTGCTAAACGTTGAGGAACCAACTAACGAGGAAGAGCTGTACCAGACGCTACAAATCATCACCGAAACTATTCAGTCAGCTTCAGCACAGAACATACCAACATCTACAACAACACCATACAAGCCGAAATTACCACCGGAATATCTTGCACAGGTTAAACGCTCTAGACAAGCCTTCCGAGACTACATAAGAACTCGAAACCCGGTAGCTTTGCAACTTCATAGGCAACTACAGCGATCAGTTCGAAACTACATAACAGCATACAAACTTAGATAATGGGTAATAGACCTGTAACCAACTCCGAGACACAGCACATCCGACGAAATTCTGGAAACGTTTCAACCTCCTCACTGGAAAAAAGACCACTACAACATACCCATTGCTTCAAGACAATCAACCGATTCAAACTGATCAGGAAAAAGCCAATGCCTTTGCAAAGTATCTACAGGAAATCTTCACACCTCAGCTGAATATCATCGCCAGGACACATCCGGTGAATAAACTCAACATTACATCACCAGAACTACAACCAAACTCAGATCATCGTCTCAGGAATGACAAACCTCTCACCGAACTTATCGCCGTCGAGGAAATAGTCAGCACCACCGCTCGAAAGAAACATACCGCTCCAGGCCAGGACGGTATCACATACCGCCATATTAAGGAAGGACCTTATCACCTACTCCAAGTTATAGTAGTCATCTACAACTTTGTATTGCGATCAGGATACATACCAGCACAGTGGAAAACCTCTATAACCTTAATGTTTCTCAAACCCGGCAAGCCTCCTGACAAAATAAGCTCCTACCGACCCATCCAACTCACTTCCACCCTAAGCAAGATCCTTGAACGTATTATAGTAAAACGCCTCCATATCCACCTACAAGACCGAAACCTTTTACCAACACACCAAGCAGGATTCCGCCCCGGCTACAGTATCCAGGACCAACTTCTCCGTCTTTCCACTCATATCACCAACCATTACAATACCTGCAAACCGTCATGCCTCGTTCTTTTTGATTTGGAAAAAGCTTTCGACAAAGTATGGCACGCAGGACTTATCTGGAAATTACTTAGCTTTCATCAACCAATAGCATATATCAGATTAATTTACAACTTCCTTACTGAACGTCTCGCAGACATCACTATTAACCACACTAGCTCTTTTCCCATATTTTTACATACAGGAGTTCCACAAGGTTCAGCACTCTCCCCATTACTCTACATAATGTACTGCACAGACCTTCCACCTTTACCAGCATCTGTTCACCTTTATCAATATGCAGATGACACAGCCTTTTTAGTCACAGCTCAAACTATTCAGCAAATCAACCGTGCCATGCAAACAGCAATCGACACATTTACCAACTGGTGCTCTACTTGCAAACTAACAATCAATGCTGCTAAAGCACAGTCAATAGTCTTCTTACCACCAAAACAACGTTCCCGTGTTCAACGAAACCCTTCGAAACTTCACCTTACAGTACACCAAACACGAATCAAACCATCCCACACCATCAAGTACCTAGGCATTATCTTTGATTATCATCTAACATGGAAACCACATCTACAAGAGATCACCACAAAAACTTATGACCGTCTAAATCTCCTTAAAAGACTTACAGGCACAACATGGGGTCTAGCTCCAACCACTATCATCAATACCTACAAAGCATTTCTAACACCTGTCTTAACCTATGGGCACCCAGCTTGGCTTGCAGCATCATCCTCATTCTATAATAAGCTCAAAATTCTCGAACGACACGCATTCCGTATTGCATACCGACTAAAACTCCCCAGCCCAAC
This sequence comes from Lepisma saccharinum, assembly GCA_022664845.1. Lineage (NCBI taxonomy): Eukaryota > Metazoa > Arthropoda > Insecta > Zygentoma > Lepismatidae > Lepisma > Lepisma saccharinum. Next base: position 10,913 of record JAGDQP010050250.1, on the reverse strand, counting down.
AGCAGACCTTTACGCACGAGTCACTATACCCAATATACTGTTTCATTTAGAAACTTTACGCACCCGCTACATCACAAGTCGTTATGAAGATTACCACCCACTGTTGTTAGACACGTTATACGATAACGCCACGTACCATGCTCATCCTCGCCAGCAGCTAATCGACAATCCACTATCACTTCTTCTCAGTATATACCTTTCCTCTCTTCCCCCAAATCATCACTACATTCCAGAACTCACATCACTCGCTACTCCGCACCCGCCTCCTCACATACTTCCATCACGTGCACAGTAATCCATCAAATACTAACAGGGCTCACATTGTCTCCCATCAGCGCCCCGTGTCGCCCCGGGGACAGAAGTTAACATTCATTCGTCTACACTAACTTCCCTGAATGTTGTGATTGTGGCGTGGAAGCACTTTCTGAATTTATTTTATATATCATTTATCATATACATATTTTAAGTTTCTTATAATCCCACGTAAGTGAATAGTTACGATGCAAAATCGTAACGATCCAAATTTGGTAAATAAGAAGAATGAGCTCCTTAAAACCTCGTAGACCAGCTCCAACTCATCCATCCCGCCTTACCCGTCAAAGCTTTTCCCATAAAAAGGGCGTAACCCTTTCAGTGAGTGTTGCCATGGCTTCACCATGGCAAATTTTAAAAAATCACTAATTGAATTGGCCACACCAGGAGTGCTCAACCTGGTAAAAAAACGAGGCAGGATGATCTCAACCTGGGTAAAAAAACGACAATTGGCGCCGTCTAACCAATTAAAATAAATAGACAATTTTAAAATAGGTGAGTATATGAATAATAATGAAAGTAGTTAGTACTATTATAAAAAAGGTCAAAATTAAAAAAAGGTTATTGGTCTAAGGGCTCACTTGTTTCGTTTGTTTCTTTGCTCAGTTTGGTTATTGGTCTAAGGGAAGTCCATATTCACTTGTTTCGTTTGTTTCTTTGCTCAGTTTGGTTATTGGTCTAAGGGAAGTTCATATTCACTTGTTTCGTTTGTTTCTTTGCTCAGTTTGGTTATTGGTCTAAGGGTAGTCCATATTCACTCGTTTCGTTTGTTTCTTTGCTCAGTTTGGATATTGATCTAAGGATAGTCCATATTCACTTGTTTTCGTTATAGTTAATCCTCTAAGGGAGGTTCTTCCAAATTTCCCCACCATCTTAAATGGACGCTATCTTAGAATTCAGTGTTTCATGCAGAAACGATTGCATAATACCTTTTAACCAACTGTCATAACGTTGTACAATCAGTCCTGCTGACGTCACCTAGGATCTTGTTCAAACTGGACTTTGCTATTATGAAATCGGAATTTCCACTTCATCACCAACTACGATGACGCCATCTTACTTTTCAGTGTTTCTTCTAATAAAGCATTATGCAATCCTTCCAAATTTCCCCACAATCTTGAACAATCAACACTGCTGACATCACCACCTACCACTTGCGAAACCACGCTCAATGCAAGCCATCTTAAAATTAAGAGTTTCTTGCAGAAACGATTGCATAATACCTTTTCCCATTTCACTCATAGCCTTGTACAATCACCCCTGCTGACGCCACCTCTAGGCTATCAACCACTTGCTAAACCACTGGACTACGACGCTCCATGGCCTCCATCTTGGAATTCAGTCTTTTCTCCAATAACAATTGCGTAATACCTTTTCCCACCCACATTTCACTCATGGCCTTGTTCAATCACCCCCTGCTGACGTCAGCAGCCAAATCCAAGCACAAACTACTTCCAAACCACACGACTACGTGGCCACATGGCGGCCATCTTGAAATTAAGACAAACCCGACCGTTATCTACTAGGGAGTTAACCAAATCTTTAATGAGATCAGTCAATTTGATAACACAAAATTAAAACTGTTCAGCTTGTTTCGACACTATTCCAATAATCATGCTCCATATTAATATATAATCTTTAAGAAGTAAACCAATTGAGATAGACATTTTCGAAAATGAACTACCGGTTCAAATATTGTCATTAAATGAACATTAGTTATCACCTCATGAAATTGACCTGTACATACCTAATAATTTCACTTTAGTTGCATGGTACTGTAGAACTACTTCCTCTTATGGAGGTTCGGCCATTTATGTAAAAAAACCTTTGTCGAATACTCGATCTTGTATTTTTCAGATATAACTGCAAATAAGATATTTGAGGCATCAGATTTAATTCTGACTCAATATAATTTAATAATTTCTCTCTACAGAACTCCGGATGCCAACATAGATACTTTTTTGGACAAACTAGAATCATGTATACATAGACTGTCATCATGTAAGAACTATAAATATTCATTACTTGGTGATATAAATATTGATATTCTCAAAGTTAATTCATCAGAAGTCAGGAAATGTTTACATATTTTGGATTCTTTGAACTGGACATGCGGGAATTCTTTAGCAACTAGAAAAAACATTTCTTGACAATGTATTAATAAATAAAAACGATGTGGATAGTCTAACTTATGGAACAATCTCTCCTGATCTCTCTGACAATTTGACTGTCTGGGTCTTATTTCATCGTCCCAAATATGGTATCAATGTTGAAACATAAAATAATATATACAATCATTATAATGTTATTAGATGTTTGAAAATGTCCAACATAAACGCGTTACGTGCGTATATTTTATCTATTAGTTTGGACCAATCAATAGCCACTATGAAAGACCTGGACAAGGCTTGGAAATACTTAATTGAGGTAATTTATACTGGCATACGGTTGTTATGAACTCAAAGTAGAATTCATAATCAAAAAAGATTAAGATCCAATGGAATCCATGGTATACAGACAATTTGAAAAGAATTTTAAAAACCTTTACACATTTTACAAGGATTTATAAAACAAGGACATAGTGTTTTTTCACCCCAATACAAAAAACTTAAAGACCGTTACAAGAGAGAAATTAAATTAGCTAAGAGTAAATATAACAAAGAAATATTAGCTTACTAATTTTAATAAAGCAATCTAAAAATTAAGAAATAAGATTTCCCCAAAAAGAAAAGATCCATATAGTAATATATCAGCAGATAAATGCAACTAATTTTTCACACAAATTGAAACTCAGACTAATACCCCACTTGGAGACTCCGTATACTCTAGGGTTGAAAATCCCCTTATTAACAAACTGAAAAATTTAAATAAATATAACTTTGAATTACAAGCTATTTCACCTTCTGATCTGCTTCTGATAGTAAAAGGCTTAAAGGTTAGCCGTTCAGAAGATGTATTTGGTATTTCCTCCTACTTGATAAAATACCTAATCGACATTGTGGTGAACCCTCTAACAATTGTGATAAACGAATTTATAGAAAAAGGCAAATTTCCAGAAATTCTAAAAACTTCAATTGTCATCCCCATTTTAAAAAAAACAGGAGATATCCATATGCCAAACAATTAGAAGACCTATTGCGCTGATTCTGATGTTTGCAAAAATATATGAGGTTGTGATTAAAAATCAATTAAGCGTTTACTTAAATAAATGTAAAATCTTACAAACTAGCCAATTCGGTTTCAGACCTGGAAAGTCTACGATAAATGCAATTGAACCTAATAAATATAGCATTTCGTAACTTAGAAGAAAGGAACATCACAATGATCCGTTGTCTTGATATAAGTAAGGCATTTGATTCCATATCACATGACCTGTTAATAAAAAAATTGGAGACATATGGATTTAAAAATAATGATCTCCAACTTATGAAAAAATTTTATCAAATAGATCTCAAATAGCAAAATACAGCAATAAATTAGCTACAAAAAAGTAATAAAATCTGGAGTTCCTCAGGGTTCAGTTCTGGGTCGCGTTTTATTTACACTTTATATAAATGACTTGCACCTCTTCCTAGAATCTGACCCTGTAATGTATGCCGATGAGACCACCATTATAACCTTACACAGAAATATCGAAAATTTGATTGATTATAGCAATCTGGAATACAATAAAGTGAAACACTGGATGATTAATAACCTCCTTCACTTAAATGGAAATAAAACATTGTCCCTTTTAATCCCGATGAGTAATATTATTTATCAAAAGCAAAATAATGAAGTTAAACTTCTAGGAATTCACATAGACTCTACACTATCTTGGCAAAGACATATAGAAGAAGTCAGAAAAAATTACTAGAGGTACATTTATACTGGGGAGTATAAAATATTCTTGATTCTTTGAAAAATTAATAACTGTTAATCATGCATTTTGCCATTTAGCCTTATCATATGGAATAATATTATGGAGAAATTCCCCTGAGGTAAAATTATTATTTAGATAGCCAATGAAAGCTATATGGATAATTGCTGGTTTGCCTTTTAGGGCCTCTTGTAGAGGCGAGTTCCGTAAATGAAATATCATGAAACTCGCGGCCACGACACCATGACACATATGTCTACCGATGTTTATTGCATACGAAAATGCATTTAGATTATTACACCACTGGAAATAGAAATCACACACATTATACAAGGAATAATTCCAATTTCCTTGTACCTTTCACTAGATTAACTAAGATGCACACAACATACCAAATACAAGGACCTAAATTCTATAATCTATTACCTACCAATTATAAATCCTACAACTTCAAAGAATATGAAAGAAATATTAGTTCACTCTTAATAGATTCTGAAGGATATACATTAGAAGAAATTGAAATTCATTTAACAAATAAAGAAAACCACTAGATTTCGTAGTTATAATTTGATATCCTAATTTCATAAACGACTTAGAGTAATTACGGACACTAATATAAAATACTTATTACAAACGTTTTATCATATTAATCATAATCTTATCTTTATCCAAACATACATCTAGACGTGCAATATTTTATGACAGTACTATGTATTCTTGACAAGCGTGATCGTCTGCATAATTTGTTTATTGTGTTACCATATGTTTTATTTTTATAGATTGACCATGGATTATGAAACTTGATATTTTATTTCTGTTTCATGTTGCAAGTATAAACATGTACTATTTACATTCATACTAACGTATTTATTTATGTATACTGTATGTACTATTTTTGTCATAGCATGAAATTAACACAACAGACAATTCTAACACAACAGTAAGTTGTAAATAGATGATAACATTGAATAATGAATAAGAACCGTTTAACCAATCTTTCGTCCGGAGAAGGATATACAGTTTAAGTACTCCGTGTTCGTAATCATGCTTCGGTAACTTTTCAAAAAGTTCTCCAATATGTGTTTACTATCTCCATGTATCTCTGTAAATTTCTCGTACAATTCATCGCAAATAACACAGTACGATAAGGTTTCTATCATGTCTTTTTCGGTCGATTCTACATACATGTGAATGCAGTCGTGAAAACCAAATTCTATCGGTACATGAGTAAAACAGTAATGGCATATTAACGGGTAATTCGGTTTTCAATGTTCAATGCTAGATAAAATACAAGCAGCGCTGACTTCAAGACTCGAACAACCGCAGATGGCCATCGTTGCAGCAACTAAATTCAAAACCTATCCTTTAAACTGTTTTATTCACTTTCCTGATTAATCAGAATAAAGAATGCGATTCAGCAGTGTTAGTCTCTAAAAAGGTTTATATGAACGTATCTAGTGAAATCAGACACGCACAAAACGTTAAACTAAGTGCCAGCGACTCAGAGATATAGAACCTAATTGAGTGACATACTTACTTACTTACTTACTCCACGGCGCTACAGCTCGGGGTGAGCTTTGGCCTCCTGTGCAAGCAGTCTCCAACTCTTCTTATCTTGAGCCATTTGCTTCCATCCTCTTACTTTCATCCTTTGGAGATCGCTCATCACATCATCTATCCATCTTCTCTTTGGTCTTCCCACTTTCCGTTTTACAGTACAGTTTTCCTTCCATCATTTTCTTTGGCATTGCTCCATCTCTCATTCTCTCTACGTGGCCTAACCATCTAATTCGTTGGCTTTTGATGTATCTTATTATATTTTGTTTCTTAATTATGTCTTCTAACTCATCATTGTACCTCTTTCTCCATGTGTTCCTGTCCTTGACTGGCCCGTATATTTTCCGTAATATTCTCCTTTCGAAGCGTTTTAATGAGTTATCTATTTCTACAGTAATTGTCCATGTTTCTGAGGAATATGTAACCACCGGTAGCATCATTGAGTTGTATATCTGCAATTTAGTAGCTCTTGATATTAGTTTACTTTTGAGTATCTTTTGGTTGGCATGATATGCTCTGTTCCCTACCTGTATTCTGTCGTGCACACATGTGCTCATATTATTTCTATTATCTATGACGCTTCCAAGATAGTTGAACTTGTATATTCCTTCAAATGATTTCTGGCCTATCTTTAGGTTTCTGGGTTTCCTTCTTATTTCAGATGTTGAGATTATCATATATTTTGTTTTCCCTTCATTCACTTCTAGACCCATTTTCTTTGTTTCTTGCTGTATTTCTTCAAATACGTGCCTCAGTCTTTGTTCGGATCTTGTAACAACTACTATATCATCAGCATAGGCACAAATGTGGCTTGATTTTGTGAAAATGTTTCCTCTCTGATCTATTTTCTTTATTGCAAAATGTAGGGCTATTAAGAATAGTGTAGTGGATAATCCATCTCCTTGCTTGACTCCGGATGTTACTTGAAAACTGTTTGTAAGCTGTTGTCCTATTTTAACTTTTGCTTTGGAGTCTCTCATTGTCATTGCTATTAGTCATATCAGTTTCTTTGGTATTCCTAATGCGTTTATTGCTATTATCAGCTCTTCTCTATTTATACTATCAAAGGCTTGTTTATAATCCACGAATAACATATGTAGATCGAGATCATGTTCTATGTGTTTTTCTATCATTTGCCTGACTATGAAGATTTGGTCGGTAGTGCTTCTATTCTCCCTAAATCCACACTGGTACTCTCTTATTAACTTTTCCGTGTGTACTTTCAGTTTCTCTTGTATGGTTCCTGTTAATATCTTGTAGGCTACGTTAAGCAGTGTTATACCTCTGTAGTTTCCGCAAACTGTTTTATCCCCTTTCTTAAAGAGTGGGCATATAGTTCCTGTTGTCCAGTTTTGTGGTATTCTTTCTTCTTCCCATATTTTCATGATTAAGTTGTGGATATGTTCGACTATGCTTTGTCCTCCATCTTTGAAAAATTCTCCTATTATTTCATCTTCGGGCGATTTGTTATTTTTTATATTGCCTATACGTCTCTTGACTTTTTCTATGGTTGGCGGTTGTACTCGGTCCTGTTCAGTTTCTGTTTGAGCTGATTCATCCTCCATGCTTGTTTGTTGCTCTGTGCTATTAAGCAGTTCTTCGAAATGATGTGCCCAACGTTCTAGAATTGCGTTATCCTGTAGTAAGTCTTCCTTCTTTATCTTTACAACCTGCTGTTCTTGGTTGGAACCCCCTTTTTAACCTGTTCATGGCGCTATAGAACTTCCTCCTTTCATTTTGTTTATTTAATTCCTCAATTGCCTCTAACTGTTTTTTTATACTTTCTTTCTTTTTCTTTCTGCAAACTTTATTGGCTTGACTTCGTAGTTCCTTGTATTTCTCGCAATTTTGTCTTTTTTCTCTCTCAATCATTTTTCCTTGCTTTGTTTTTCCTTTGTATTACATCTCTGCATTCTTGGTCAAACCATTCCTCATTGCGTGTATTCTTTTTTGTACCTATTATGTTTTCTGCCGTTTCCTTCATTGCATTTTCTATCCTTTCCCATTCTTTATTAATGTCCTCTTCTTCTGTAGACTCTTCTAGTTTTTCTTCTAGGGCTTCTCTGTACTCCTGTATTGTTTTTGCGTCTTTGAGTTTATCTGTGTCCCATTTTCTTTTCTTTGCGATCTTTACGTTCTGCACTAGTGCTATCCTTTCTCTCAATGTTGCTTTGACTAGGTAGTGATCAGAATCACAATTCGGTCCTCGACAGCTTCTAACATCTATTACTGATGATCTGTATCTACTTGATGAGAGTATGCGGTCTATTTGGTTCGTTTCCTGTGTTCCGGGTATTTTCCACGTTCCTAGGTGTATTCGTTTATGCGGGAACCATGTACTTTTGATAAGTATTTTATTTCGTGCCGCAAACTGTCCTAATAGAATCCCGTTTTCACTGCTCTTTTCGTGTAGTGTGTGGTTTCTTGCGACTTGTTTCTGAAATTCTTCCTTGCCTATTTTAGCATTAAAATCACCTGCTATAATTACGTGATCGTATTTGGGGATCTTTGCGCATGTATTCTCCAAATTTGTATAAAATTCTTCTTTTTCTTTTTTCCTCCTTATCGTCTGTTGGCGCGTATGCTGATACTACCGTCATGTTCCTGAATTGGCCTTTTATTCTTATTCGGCAGATACTGTCGTCTATGGGTTCATATTCTATTAGGCTGTTCCTTATTTTGCTGTTAATGATGAAACCTGCTCCTTTTTGTCCGGTTTTCTGTTCGGGTCCACTGTATAGGACTGTGTAATCCTTTTTGTCAATTCTTCCTGAACCTGTCCACCTGATTTCTTGAACTGCCAGTATATCTATGCTGTATTTATTCATCTCATCTATTATTTCCATCATCTTTCCTGCTTGTAGCATTGTTCTGACATTCCATGTTGCAATTACCAAATCTATACTCCTTTTACCTTGCTTTGGTCTATCTCCGTTATGTTCTATGTCGTTCCGAGTCTGCTTGCTGGGTTTCGTAACCATTGTCTTTTTCCGGTGTGAGGTTGTTAGCCTCACGCCCAAAACCCAACCAGGAGGACCAGGAGTTTTTTGTCGGGGTCCTCTTCCCCTAGCCTTTGTAGATCCCTCTACCAACTGCAAGGCAGCAGCTGGCCCTCATATCTGGCTGGCATTTCCTGGCTCATATTTCACAGCTGGCCCTCATATCTGGGGGCATTTCCACAATCCGCAACCCGTGGACGCGCCCGATCGCAGTCGGCACTGCGCGGCCTAATTGACCCGGGAATTGAGTGACATATTAATTAAAATATTCTAAGATACCATCACTATTGATCTTAGGTTGGTAACTCTTGGTCACACAGCCCATCATCATTGACGTTTTGCAAGCTGTTCTGTGAAAGTCATTGTATATACTCAATTTGTGTCATACTTGCCTACATGCCATAATTAGAATGTACAGCTATAACATTTTAAAGCTTACTACCCCTCCTAATCTTCACTTGAGCCAATAATTTATTTAACAAGTTTGAAATGCATGGCAATTCTCTTGCTTTCAGTTTGTTTATCAGTGCGGCTCTAATATATAATTTCAGATTCAAACTCAAAAATGTATAAGTAAAGATAAAATACATCTACCATCCTCTATCTTCTCCTTATCAGAATAAAATGTCTAAAGGTAAGTATCAGTGCCACTCATAACAGGTTGGACAAGTACCTAAATAAGGCGGCTGGAAATTATCAGCCGTTTTCTAGCGAATCCCGAACTGTTAGTTGTGCAGTGTCTCCCAAAATATGTAACATACACTTTTTCTACTTATTTTGAAAATAAAAGAACGTGACAAAGGAATAAGAGCTGTCGCTTCACTTCTTAACAATAAACTTGCATTGCCGACTCCATTTTCTACTTATGACCATGTTCAATTTGTAATTAGATGGACCTCAGGTTCAATTCCTGGTAAGGAACAAAAGTGGTACGGAGTCCACCTTAAAAATGTAGGCCTCATCCTTAAAACAATGTCAACCTATGGTAAGAATAAATACAAGAGAGGAATCACAACTACAATATATGTGTCTTATCAGTACAAGCTGGACACTGAAAAAGAAAATATTCACAGATTAGGAGCACTCAAGAGATTCATGCTAGAAATAAGTAGGAGGGATTCGATGGTGTAAAATGATATGCCTGAGACGTACCTAAAGCAACACCTACATAGCACATAAGATTCAATAGAACATCAGAAAGAACCTAGAACATCCAGATGCATGTTAAAAATAACTGGAAAGGGAAGCCATACGTGTATGCAATGGCTAAAAATGTTAAGTCTGACACATACCTCAAGCAATACCCACATAAGACATTAGATTTCCTACGGGAAGGATACAGATCTTGAAAAACCAGTAGATGCATGCTAGGTGTAACTAAGGGGTATCTGATTCTCTTCAAAGACACAAAACAGTAAGTCCAGCAATACCAAAACCAACATCTACATAAGACATTAGATTCCCTATGGGAACGAGACAAATGTTGGAAATTCACTAGGTACATGTTCGCCATAACTAGGAAGGCCTCTGATTAGATTTTATGCTGTGAAATGTAAAGTCCATTATATAAATATAGAATCCAATGACTATTATTTTGGATTCTTGGAAAACGATAGATGTCTTGGAAAATCAGTTTGAGCATAGGAAGTCATCCGATTGGATTTAATGCTGTGAATTGTAAAGTTCACTACACAAGTATAAAATTCAATGACTAATATTATAGAGTCCCTATGGGTACGTCTAAAGTGTTGGAAAACACGTAGGTGCTTGATAGCCATATCTAGGAGGACACCTGAGGCCTATTTCTCAAAAGCGACAAGACTAGAAATACTAGTGTAAAGCAGTTCCCTTGTCGCAGTTACTACAAGTGTTTGTTTCTCAAAACTGGAGTGACAAGTTACAACTGATTAGTGACAAGTTGAACTTTGACAAGTCATTTTTGGCGTGTTGACAAGTGTTTTGTTTCTCAGAAGTTAAAGTCTTGTCAAGACAACTTTAAAATCTGGCATAATTTGACAGGTATTAATAGTTTGGTCAAATACTGACAAGGTGGATTAACATTATAAACTCAAGGAAATATGATGTGTTTCAGTGACTCAGATTCTAGTGATTCAGAAAATGAAATCCAAGAACGTGTGAGGTGTAGAGTATATAAAGAGAGAATAAATTTTAACAATATTCACGGG
>JAGDQP010050248.1:0-14293 GCA_022664845.1 Lepisma saccharinum | reverse complement strand
TATATATTCTGAAGCGGTTAAAACATTTGTAGTCGATGTGGAAATTGGAAACAATTGCGTTTGATATTGTTTTGATAAGAAAACGGAATGTAGCTATAAATAATTCCATCAGAATTAACGATGTCGTACCAAGAGTATCGCTATTTGCCGTAAAAGATGGATAGAGATATAAGGTCTGGCTACTACAGAAATATGTATTCTAGAATACCGAGCAGCCTCAGCTAAGTAGCTGCATTCGCAAAGTCCTGGGTTCGAAACCTAGGATCTCTATCGTATCACGGTCTGATTATCCTGATTGAGGGTTTTCCAAGGTTTTCCTTCAGTTACACCAGATGAATTCCGGGATAGTACTTCCAACTTAGGTTCTGCCGTCTCCTTCCCGCATAATTTCCTCTATCCTAGTACGGTGTGAGCCATAGATTCCTGAAGGCTATACATAAATGCAATTGAAATGCGTTGGCGAACAACAGCGCCCGAGCAACGAAAACAATGTCACAAAGACGTTTCAGTTTGAAATGTTTCTCGCTATTTCTGAAAAAGAACCTTTTCCTATTGACTGATATTTTAATCTTTTTAACGAGAGCAATAAGTATTCTCATTTCACTTCAAAGCAATCTTTATATGACATCATCGAAGTTCTGCCTTGACTATTTTACGACGCAGGTGTCTAGAATTTCCTTGCTGTTCATTGTTCTTCCTTCAGTAGAAAGAAACAACATCCTGTCTCCTTATCATCAACTTAATTATTATTTCTTATACATATTTTTACAGGCGATAAAACGTGCATTCTTTGGTTGACATTTCCAGATATTTGCCTCCAACTATTTGTTTTTTACATCTCGCGTGCAAATGTACGTATGTTTGTATTTTTCCTCATATTCTCAGTTGGACATAACTTCCTCAGCGTCTGTAGTTGCACATATTTTTCTTTGGACGCAGCCATAAATGGCAAAACCGTTAACTAAAATGTATACATTCTTAATTTTTTTCCATAACATCTTTTGAGGATGATTACGTTTATTCAAAGACAGACGATGGACACCAATGTAAGGACTTGCAGAATCAAAGGTGTCTTTCTACCAACAAACAGAAATCAAAAATGCAACTATGGTTACAGTAATATTGCTGTGTGTTCTTGGGACGTGACTTCCGTTCACGTGTTATTCCATTCAGTTCTGTATGATGATATTATGAAGACATAATCATAATGTCTTCATAATGTCATTAGGGAATAATGTCCTCTAATAAAGCTGTGTTCGTTCTCTCTTTCTAACTGAAACCTACCGAAGCCTAAGTTTTAACAAAGAGCAGATTTTTCATTCGATGAATGGAAAAATTCAACTCGATATAAAGATTATACAGAATGTTGAAGTACTGAAAAGAGGCGAGAGAAGAATATACTGGAAAGAATAAGAACAAAAAAAAACTGATTAAAACACTGTTGAGATTCCATAGCCGACTGAACATTCGACTCACTCCGACTGAGCGAAATGAAGCAGAGAGAAGCATGATCAAATATATAGGATTAGTACGGCCGAAAATCACATTTAGACAAAAATCTGTGCTTCGCTCTGCTTTACTCCAGCTTGCTTTCTACGTGAGCGACTAACCTAAGGTTACAGATGTTCCCGTCTAAATTTTTTTGTATAGGCAAGATAGACGGAATGGGGTAGGTAGCGACGAGGACGTCTATTGAGGACAATACGTCGGCATTCTCTTATTGTAGTGGTACTGAGAAAACTGCTGAAAATAGTCAAGATGAGTTGTATATGAGCGGAACTTGAATCCGTACTGTCTCTCCAGTGCTTAATTAAGATCAGAAGCCGTGCATACGTATCCATCAGAACAAGGAAAAACAAGGTAAGTGCCACACGCATGTTTGTCGTCTGGAGTCTCGCTGGTAGAACGTCAGTCGCAGTCAAGAGAGCAAGAGGATAGAATAACACATACGAACATAAGCTGCACCCATGCGTTTAACACACAGAAGGGACATATAAGCCAATTGGCAAAATGATTTGCAATTAGATTTTGTGTCTGGTGTGTCATTAGTTCCAAACTGATATTTAATAAAACGCGGTGGAGATGTTATCGCACTAAGGCGTCTGTGCAAAATGCAGGGAATTGGCAGAGGATAACACAAAACACTTTTTTGATAGTGCACGTACTATAACAGCTTTAGCAGTATTATCATTTTCCCAGGTCTTAAATGCGCCATTAAGAAGCATTTCACGTTAGCTTTTTGAAAACATTTTGTTAAATTTTTCAGCTAACCTTTTTAAATACGTTTAATAAAACCGTGTTGCTCCATCGAGTACGTATCGTAACGTACGATAGTCTTTCGTTTACGAACTCTCTATTCTGAACCGCCCCTATGAATATACGATACAAGATATACATGTTTTATACGATACAAGATGATATTCATACCACGATGGGCTACTAGTACATGATTAAGCATAGCTGCCAACATAATTCTTCTTACAGTAGCATATAACCACACAACAACTTATATTTAACATTGTTTTAAAGCCAGTTTTGATAATTATTTTTCGAGATAAGATATTTTGTTTTCTAAAGCTAGAATTTTTCCTCTGCATCTGAAAAGTTACGTTATTACTAAACAATTCTCCGACAGCAATTCTTCAAATTGACCGTCACTTACAATAATTGGATCATTGCTTGTAGCAGCAGAACCGGTTACATTTATAACCAAACTTTGAGGTTTTAAGATATCTGAAACAAGTTTCTTCCGATATCTCTCTTCACATCTTGCGCTACGTGCTTTGTTTGGATCGTCCATACAATCAACATTCGACGTCCATAAACAATGACAAATAAGGTTCTGCAGAATCTTTCAATTTTTTTTTCCTGGGTTAACCAGTATCGGATCTAGAAATTTTCCTAAGGAAGTTAAATTTTGCCGCCCTTTCCATCGTTTTTTTTAAGGCAAACAACACGACCGGCCGACGCGACGGTCACAACATTGTCTCGCATCACGTAGTGTACTTTTGTTATTATCTCTGATGGAGTCTGTCGTGGTATCGCTATTACTAACTCCAGTAAGGCAATAGACTTGCCTACCTGACTTGAATCGTAGTTTTGAATTTTGAAGATGAAGGTAAGTTGTATGGAATAACAACAAAAAAATGTCTTAGTGCGCCAGTATTGAAATTTTGAGCACGTTTAGGTCAATTTCAATTTAAACAGCAATTTTACTTCCTCATTTTAGGAAGTTTTATTATTTATCTTTAGCTGTTTGCCTCCCGGGGCGCTTGCCCCTTAGATCCGCCACTGGGGTTAACCGAGCAGTTCAGCTTTCATATCGAATGTAATCTGATTCATCAAAATCTTCAGAGCAAATATATGAATTGTTCGGATTGAAAGTGTCTGTTCTCCTACACAAATACACCCAACTGCTACGAAGAGTTTTTTTCTTTCAGAAACCTATGGTATGTTATTATTTTATCCTGTACTTTACCGCTGTTTTAACAAGTAGCAAGAGCAGTGATTCCGCCAGACCCACCCCTGTGGGTGTATATACCCCCAAAGTCTCAACAACACTCTCCAACTTTAAAATTTTTGTGGTAAAAATCGATAGAAACCGTACAAAACTTCACTTACACCCTCCCAATTTTGACCTTACACTCACCCCTCAACTGAAAATCCTGGCGGAAACCCTGAGTAAGAGTACACGCTGATGGCATGTTGTAAATGTAATTTCAGAAATACAAAATACACTAAAACCAACACACGAAAGGATAAAACTAAACCACACTCTGATATATCAGCATTCGCAAGCCCGCGCTCCTTATTTTAATTCTCGCGCGCCTCGAGTCTTCTCGGTTAATGACGTCACCTTGTTACTGCGCATATCCCAGTGGCACCTACCTTGTTTTTTAGCTAGGCTGGGTTACTGACGGATGTATGTTTAAAAGTACGTTTGGAGGGAAAAGGGTAAAAGGAAGAATATAGATCCGTCTTTTTCACAGCATTATGGAAGATAAATCTACACCAAGATAAACCTACGTGGCATGGCACTGAAAAAACGTGTTAAGGCCTCCCGTTTTGGGGAGAATGTTAATAATTATAGTAATGGAAAGTTCCTATTATATATGAATGATTTTAAAACTAATTGAAAGTTTACAAACTATATGAAATAATGTCGTTTGTTCAGAAAATAATTTATCTCTGAATTTGCATATTTACTCTTCTCTGTTTAAGTACAAGGTAGCTCTTCTACCTTCAGTATAAATGCAGTATATTTTTAAAATGTAATTGAAAATTAAGTTTGAGTCTTTTTCCACACCCTGCACTTGGCCTATGAATCATATGTATTTGAAAAGAAGACAGGTTTTTATATAAATTTGGGGCTTCTGTCGTTTAAGATTCACTAGTTCCAAATTATTGAACGTTATCCTCCCATCTTTTTCACATTATCTTGAAGAAGAATACAAAGGGAATGATGTCATAACGTCAGATCTCGTATATGATGATTACATGACAGGAAACGCAAGGTTCACACCGTTGAAGTATCGAATATTGCAACAAGAGTCATTCTGAATATAAAATAATGCATCACACTGTTGTAAAAAATAAAGACTTATAAAAAGTTTGTCTTTCTTCTAAAGAAAAATGAACACTGATTAACAAGAACCAAAATAAAATTGCGTTAATGCGGTTTTTCGTTCAGAATCCGGGGATCCGATTGTTACTACAAAATCACATTTTCTCTTTAAATTCAAAAGCTACTTTCCTTCTTTTTAAATTTGGTACAAACACTGGCTTTTAGTGCTTTTGGTTTCTATGTCCAAACATCGGTTCTTTGTACTCATGTTCAAAAATGTGTTGAAAGTGCTTTTAATGTGTTTATTCAAAATCGGGTTCACGTTGTCTTTTTAAATTTGATTTAGTTATTTTATCTTGAAAACCAAAAAATTGCTCTAAAAGGTCTATATTTTATGAATTATTAACAATGCATTTAAGTAAGAAATCTGAAGTCTAAGAAAAACAAGATCTGGGGTTTGAACATAAACAAAAATTCACATGTACTTGTAAAACCGATAATTGGGTTTTTAACAAAAACAAAGTTTTGAATGGAAAAATAGAATAAACCAACGCCTGTGAATAAGATAAAACCTTTTTTGGCTTCTTTATACTGACATACCCGATTTTGTTCCCATTCTTAGTACATACCCATTGAAGCTGTGAAGAAATAGTTAATAAACTAATAAATAATTACTTCTGAATCATTAAGAACTGAGCTACTTTATTTTGGATTTGAATTTATTCATGACTTTTACGCATCTATCGCTCAGGACGTGATAGAGGAAGGGGAAAGGATGCGGGAACGAGTGAGTCAGGCTCAAGTAGGAGGAACCATCACAGCATTTGCCTGGTGTGACTGAGGAAAACTCTAGGAATACCTCAGTCAGGGTGGTCGGCAGCTGTATCGAACTCAAGACCTCCCGAGTGCTTGAGCTATTTCATCATAAATAGGTCGGTTCAGCGGAAGCAAGCTCACCTTATACTTAAGATATGCTGACTTCAATGCATGTAGTAGGGTATGTTTCCTTACAAGGAGTTTTCCTTACTCACAACAGAAGAACGAAGCAAATCCAAAGTCAAATTCTTACTCCCATGAAGTTAAAATTAACCACAGATAAACTACGTTATACACATTCCTTTAAACTACTTAAAGAAAAAGAGAAACGTCCTACACATCCTCCACTCCAGTCCTTATATCCAGTGTGTAAGGATTTCGATAAGGACTGGAGTGGGAAATGTGTAGATCTAGGGCGTTTTTTCCTCTAAGATTGCATTTTGTTATTTATTTATTTATTGTTCTTATTTAGTAATTTATTATTTACTAAATTATTTTAAAATAATTTATTTCGTCTCGATTGAAGTTTCTTTTCTATGTAATAATTCTATTACAAGCTAGAGATAACGTTCTATAGCTGACAAGAGGGGTGTGGCTAAGGTTTTGAGCAAGTAAATTGTTTAGAAACTGTGATTGGTTGAAATTTATTTAGTTTCGGAAAGTGAACAATCTCTGTAATGTGATTGGCAGAAGATGAGTCCAAGAAAGGTGATTTCCCGTAAAACGCATTTTAAAGTCTTACTCCCATTTAGTCCCGTGTATTTAACATTCTAAAATCCGCTATAATTTGTGGATTATTTGCACTTTTTGGTTTTCCTTTCGTAGCAGATGGCTGCCATTGTGTATTGCTTGTTACGAGTATAAAATTATTTTTTTAAATATACATTCTCCCTTCTTTCTCTGTACTCTTGAATTATGCACTAACATATCGGTGATTAGAGTTTCTATGAAGAAGTTGTTGATAAAACACTGAAACTCTTACGCTTTCTCTGTGATTTTTCAAATAATATACACACAAAAAAATGGTTTAATCAGAAATGACTACATACATTTAATCACACCCACTTTTAGTCAAAAATGACTGAACAGGTTGTTGTAATTGACAACTTACATATTGTCTCGTCTAGTCAAATTTGAATAATGGATCCAGTCACAGGTAGGTGTAGGCTCTTTATTCTTTTTAATTTATGCGGCTTAACATTTCAAGCAAACAAAAACTGAAAAAGAATATAAAGCTAAAGCAAAAAAAAAAAAAAAAAAATTAAAAAAAAAAAACAAAGTTACTACAAAAGCACCAAGTTTGACCTTTATAACGAGTTCTTGATGATAATTTTGATAATGATGATGACGATCAATATAATAATATTAATATGTGTGAAGATATTTACGCATGCTTATATTGTTACGTAAATTTTATTTTCTGTTTATATTTATGATCAACAGATGGCAACACTTTTTTTTAAAAAGAAAAACTTAGACACTGGAGGTTTATTGCTTTACAAAATTGAGTTATACTTTGCCGAATTAAACGTAGGATTATTGTTTTTGTTCACTGGCATCTGTTTAAAGAAATTGCTCAAATGATTTTTTAGAAAGAATGGCACATGAATATGTATTCTAATCTTTTTTACGAGGAGCAGAAGAGCGATTCGAACAACACTTTACTCTTTTAGGAGCTGAAGATTCTAGTTCAAGCACACTCACGAGACTAATTTTTTTCTTGATATAGTATTATCACTGAAAAATGTTGTTATTAGAAAGACAAAGATAAAAAAAGAGCATTTTTGACGAAACCTTACTCAATTTCAACTACTATTCCCAGTCGTTTTGCTTACGTTCCCAGTCATATTTGAATAATCAGTCACACGTGTTTTTCTTTATTCAAGATGGATAAAAGGCTGTATTGTCATAATATATATATTGCTGGGGGGGGGGGGGAAATTTCTAGATCTGGTGCTGCGCAAGACAATTGAAAACCGGGAATAAATTTAAAAAAATGTATATAGAATAAAATTTTGTTTACCGTTTCTTTTCTTCCAATGAAGCTACGTTCCAGGATGATAGAATTAAATATTTATTATTTGTTTCTAGTTAAATAGTTCTAAGTAGCTCTTATTGTCTGAATTGAATAAGAGTTTGATTTAATTCAAGACATTTAGGCAACTTTGGTTCAGACCGAATAGATGATGATGGGAGAATTAGTGGATTGAAGAAAGTAGAGGGAAAAGAAAAAATATAGAGAAATACCACGAACACGGTGTTTTTCCACCACAAAGTCCACATGCAACGATCCGGGATCGAACTGGGAATTTACCGCATCAGAGGTGAGCACTTTACCACTGAGATTTTATTGTTCGAAATTCACTGTTTAATATTTCAGTTTAATTGTTCTCCAGCTGTTTCTGAGATTTTGTTTAATATATTTATTTCATTTCGGTATTTTTTGTCTTGTAAAAAAAATGTGGGAAGGAAGTCGTCAGATACTTTTGAGTACATTAGCCTGATATGATTAAAGAAAAACGCTAGGAAAGCCTGCTGAACTCGAAATCAGGATGTATTCAATCCCAGCGGCATACTACCCTGATAGGTTTTCCCATGGTTTTCCTCAGTCACACGAGAAAAATGTCGGGATGGTACCTTTAAATTAGACCCTGGCCATTTTCTACTCTCGTTCTTTTCCCTACCGGACCTATCCCAGCCTCAGCCTAAGGCCATTAAATAAATTCAAATTAGAAATCAGGACCTACCGAATGCGAAGCTGAACGAGGAAGTCGTGTGGCCTGAGGTGTTAGGCCAGCCTCTCTAAGGTCGCTTGTTCGAATTTCACCTGCGGCATTGATGTTTGTGGATTTTACCAAGCATTGCACTCATATAATCGAGAGGAGCTGAAGTCGAAACATGGTAAAATAGCACATACAATATAGACTCTACAGTTTACCGAAGTTCCGAATGTGCAGCTAACGATCTAGCAACTGAGCCACAGTCGCTCTGTAAAAGAAAACTAAATACACAAATGAAGATATCGACTTATTTTTCTTTATTATTATTTTATTACCCAACTTCGTTGTGAATATAACATGTTCTAAGTTGGACACGCCTGTTCCTTTTGCTGGCGGCATTTCATCCATCACGTGCCCTTTGTATAATTAAAGTCCTCTGTAGACGCTCACCCGAAGCTATACAGCGCTTGGTGTGTTTATTTTTTCTTCATTACAAGATGAAAGATAATTCTCAACGGCTGACCGTCCTGACTGAAGTTTTCCAGTTTTTTTTTCTCAGCCATACCAAGCAATTGTCGGGATGGTAGCTTCAACTTAGGCCTTGCCAACACATTCCAGCTTAATTCCCCTATCCCGGGCTGAAACTTAGATCCCTGAAGGCCATAAATAAAATTCAAATTGAAATGAAAGACTATTCTAATTAAAACAGAACAAAAATGTGTTCAAATTTGGTATAGTACCTTAGAAACCTATAACGAGGCCCTAGTGAACTTTCAATTATACTTGTAAATAAGTATTGTCGTCTTTCCTTGAATCTTTACTCCCCATACTACAAAGGATTTATCTCGTTTCTTTTTCATAAATCAGTCGTGGTATTAAATATTTTTCATACAGACGTGGTATTAAATTCAATCATGCAGTAAGAGAGTGCTTTTATCTCATACTAGCTAATATCGTCATCTTTGAACCAGAAGGTACTATGTCCATTTTTGAGGAAAAACACTACTTTTGAGAGAGAGAGAGAGAGAGAGAGAGAGAGAAAAAAAAAATAAAGTTTCTAGCTGCACGTCAAATCAGCATTAGTTAATTTGCATTTTTGCCAAACAAGCCACTGGAGGCCATTTTGTGACAGTACTTTCTGGATTGAAACCCCACAGTACCAGCTCTTTAATTGTAGTGTTAACTTTATTTTGCCAAAATTGGAACCTGGCCGCAAAGTGACGATATGCTCGTTTATTTGTGCGGAGTAAATGAAACAAACATAGGCCTATCCTTTCTTATCTTCTTTCCACCAGGCGAATGCCGGGATGCTACTTTAAGAAAGGTTCTGACCGATATATTCCCCACATTCTTTACCTATTCCATTCCGGCCTGAGCGAAAGATGCCAAAAGGCCATAAATAAATTCAAATTCAAACATATATTTTTCTTTTTTTGCTATCAACTCATTTGTTTACTTCCGTTCTTTACGTCTGGTTCATTTGCCATGATTTAGTTATATGCAACCGGAACAGTGAATGCATTATGCGGGTTGCATAAGGAGAAAGGCTGTTTTCCGAGAAGTGTCTTTCGTCTTAACACTTTGGGGTCCGAAAACAGTGGTTCCTAGACTTTTTTAAATAGCTGAAATTACCGCACTGAAACAAATGGCAATTAATCGTGATTCTCCTGCCCCACGTTGTGAAAGGAAAATGGCAACTGATATTGATTTTTCCATTTTGTTGAATTATAATAGTATTGCTGACATAATAATGTTACACAGTATACTCCCAAAGTTAAAGAGTAATTAAACATAGAATTAAAGTATTAATTGAATTTGAAATTTTTTAATATTATTTATGGCCTTTAGCCATCTAAGGCTCAGGCCAGGAGTATTCATTGAAACATCACACTGAATCCCACACTGAATCTCTCTCTCTCTCTCTCTCTCTCTTGCGTACCTCTGATGATTCTTGCGATAGATGTAAATCTTTTCTTTTTTGGAGAGCACCGGTTAAGCCGCAACCCGTTTAAGCCGCCCCCGGTAAATCGGGAGTCGACTGTATATTATTTTATTAAGAAATATATTGACTGGGTTTTCATTTATAGATTTGTAGGATCCCGAGGCTGGATCTGTATGTAAATGTGTGGTTGATAATATCAATTTACATATGGGGGCCACGGTGGATCAACTGTTAGACCGCTCACCTCTGGCGCTTGGGTTCGTCGGTTCAAACTCTGCCATGTGGAATTTGTGGTGGACAAACACTTTGTGTGTGGGTTTTCTCGGGGTTCTCTCGTTTCCTCCCGTTTTCTTCATTCTACGAATCATCCATCCGGCCTGAGCCACAGTTGCCTACAGACCTTAAATATTATATTCAAATGAATTTGCATATATTATAAGTTATCTCGTAATTGGCTGTTAGTTTACACTGAGCTACTATATCCGGGAAAATACTGAGACTCCACAGCACTGCCGCCCCTATATATCATTTCTGCGACAATATATTTGCATTATTCTCACAGAAACAAAGTCTCCAATAGAAATTATCTTCAAGAATAATCATAAATTGATTTCCTGACTAATTATAAGTTGGTGAAATTGTTTAAGACGCATTGGCTATATTATAACATCGGTGAAATCCTCGTCGGTTGTCGTGGTTTTCTATGTAGCATATCCTCTAAGATATTGACAGTGAGTCACCACGAGAGTTTCGGTGATTCATGTCTCATTTTAGCAGGACCGTACTCAGGGGGGAGAACGAGCGGGGATTCCGCCCCGACTGCGAGAGAAAGGGTGCGCCAATACAACAACAACAAATAATGTAAAGTTCCTATGGCCCGCAGGGCCACGAGGAGAGACTTCTAGCCCGCTAGGGCTACTTTCGTCCTTGGAGATTTTAAATAGGTGTGTGGAGTATCAATAATGTTTAGGATAATAGTAAGCAATTTCTTGAACCGAATGCTGAACCAGGGCACTCGAGTCCCCAGGAAGTCTGCAATCAGGCAATATACCAAATATTTATATGCCTTAACTGGAAATTTTTTGTTAGTGATCAAGAAGTGATCACTAAATGAAAATGAAAATGAGGCAGAAAAGAGAATAGTTGAGGATTGAGTTAGAGGATGAGGTGTTAGATAATGCTTAAAGGTTATTTGGGTTGGTTAAATGGCATCGTGCATCCGTGGAAGTTTGTTTTTATATTGTTATTTGGTTACTGTTTGTCTATTATGGGCTTTTCGCTGTTATTTGAATTTTAGTATCAGCTGTACTTCTTTTGAGAATTGTGTTACTTATCGAAAAATTTCTTTTGTTTCTTTAAAAAAGGTTTTATACCAACGTAGATGTGTCCATCCACCGATTTCAGTACATATAGACGGCATCGTAGGAGTTCTTCTGAGGCAGTGTTAATGGCAGTGGTGGCTTTTGGAGTGAGTCCCAGGGTAGGGCCATCGTGAGAACTGTAGAGACCCATTTTGTTATGCTTGCTGTATGTTCCTGAGGTCCATCCTTTGGGTGTCCGTGGTTCCATTTTCAAGAAAGTTGTGATTGGTTTGAAGTTTGGCGGGATCAACAGTTACAGTTTCGGGTGACCTGTATATCTTTTGCGGCAGTTTCGACTTGCTTTGTTTCGGCAGTAGAGGGCAGTTGGAGGCGACGGTGCAGTGGCCCTGCTTCTGCAAGTAGCGCAGTAGTTACGGTTTGGTTGTACATTACAATTGCTACTGGAGTGGCGTTGCCCATATTTGAAACAGTGTGTTTGTTGGTACATTTAAGGCAAGGAAATGGCCTGGTAGTGGGTACTTGACTCTACTACTTGATATCTGTTGAAGCCTACTGTTAGGTCGTTGGTAAGCAGACGACTGACAAAAGCGGAGTCCTTAGTAAATATACGTACTAATGGAACAGGTCCCTTATCATTCCTTATTCTTGTTATGTTGGTAATCGGAAAATGCTTCTGCTGTAAATGTTTCTTGATATTTTCTGCTTTCAAGTTAGTAGAAATGCCTCTGACCACACAGGTAAAGGGCTTTGGAAGGGGTATAATATTTTTATCTAATAAGCATTTTGTTTTGAATGATGGCCAAAATCTGTTTCTTGGAAGCTTTCAAGGAGTTGGCTTTTATTTATTTTATTCTGAAAATGTATTCTGATTCCAGTGTTTCTGTCGATATAGGAAAGATTGTGGGGTTGGCGTCATGTATTTTCTGCTTAATGAAATGCTGTAAGGAGATAGGATTGAGAAGTTATGGTTTTATGTTTGTGATGGTGACAACGTATTTCATATCTGTAGATTCGTTTCTTGGAGATGGCGTGGAGTAGTCTTTAGGTTCGTTGACATCGTCTTCTATTTGAGTTGAAGAATTTGAGTCAGCGTCATCTTCTGGTTCAGAATTCTCTTTCTTGCTGTTGTTGGAGGCTTGGGCTTTCTTGTTTACAGTTGCGTAGATATCCGCTCTAGGATTGTTGAATTTTGTAGAGTATACTGGGGTATATGGGTTCGTGAGAAGAAGAGGTTTAGTTATTCTAGGGGAACGGCATTTGTTTGAGGAGGGAGAATTACTTTGTGCTTCTTGGTTTGTGGGAGAGAAACGAAAGAAGGAGAGGGCTGGAGAAGAAGTAACTGGGGTGTAGCTTGACTTGGAGGAGATTATGGTTTGGGAGGGTGGAGGGCTGCGATCTTCTTTTTTTTTCTTCAGTTATGTCCTGTAATCCGTGAGATTCATCTTCATAGGAGGAGGAATTTTGAACATCAGTTTTGGGTGTGCGTTTCTGTTGCTTTGTGGCAGTAAGTATCTTCTTTTTCTTCATTTTGGCATCTGTTTAGAGGTGTTGTCATTATATAGTCATCTTTTCTAAGTGTTTCTTTCGCACGGGCTTCGAAACGTTCTTGCCTGTTCATCTATTTTTTGACTCCTTTTGAGCACCCTTTTCATTTTCTTGTTTTAGTTATATTTTATTCCATATTGGTGAGGTAATTGCTGGTAGGATAATAAGAAAGAAGTTGGAGAAAGGAAGAGAGAGAGAGAGAGAAGAGAAAAGTTCTTATGCAAGGCGGGGGTTCAAGAATGGCCCTAAAAAGACCTTGGGGGTACTGTAAGTGGGTAAAAAAACGACCGAAGTTTGGGATGCGGATTTTAGCTAACCTATCCTCCTGTCCATGTTAGGGGTGGGGGAGATGTCACGTCCTGTTCACCAATCAGAAGACGACAGCTCGCCGACCAGTGGCTCTCTCTAAGGGATGTACGTCTGATCACCCAAAACGTCACAATGGTGTGACCAGAGAACCAATCAGTATCTACGAACCTATCACCTCCCGATCAGTTACGGAACAGTACATAAAATCTGGTAGCTAAGATATTACTTATTGAAGTGTATGCTTTTTCAGTCTTCTAGAGACCTGTAGACCTCTTGAGACAGGTTTCTCGTAGAAAAAGAAACTTAAGTTCTCGTACCCTACACGTGCGACTTGTCAGGTGTGGCGCTATTGTGCGTTGTGCGTTCTACAATGAATATTCTACCTGACCTTTTTTTTTTTAAATCTTCGTCCTCAATGGTGAAGGTAATGCTAACGTTTCTTGATAATTCTGATTATTTACTTTTGAATATAAAATTGGACAGAAAGCTCTTATTTTACTTGTCAGTCCTGCTTTACCAAGAAAATTAACAGATTGACAAGAGCAGTGAACAATATTCAGTCATCTACCAAATTTACAAGTTTCTTTTCTTGCTGAATATACAGATATGAGTATAATTTATTAGCTGTTACACAGGGGTCTGGGGGTCCCCGCTCGACCATAATGGATTTCGATAAACTTTGGTGTGAACATACCCACATGTCCCCAATGAACATTGGTAAAGTTTTACGTTCGTCGATGCAATACTTGCGGAGCTAGATACATTTGTATGACGCCATACTTCTGCCGTCGACCGTATGATGCTGAGGTTGTGACAACTTTGAAACATAATAACTCCGGCACTATTTTGTTGAGAGAAACAAAATTTTGCCAGCTTGTACAACTTTTTGTGCTCTATGAAACAAAATAAGAAAAACATTTTTATGAGCGATATCCATGTAGATAATTTGGTGCAAATTTGGCCGAAAAATTGCGCCTTCAAAAAAGATATAAAGTTTGATTTTTGATATCTCTGAAAGTAAGGGTAGGAAAAACGTGAAACTTTGCGCGTAAAAACTTAGCAACACAAAGTTGTC
>JAGDQP010050247.1:0-14293 GCA_022664845.1 Lepisma saccharinum | reverse complement strand
AATGATCTAAAGTAACTATCCTGACCAATTAACGGTGAAGTTGTTCGGTTAGCAACCCTGGAACTTAGATTTTGTGCCAGTTTTTGAGCTTTGAGTCATTGGTGCGTCCCCTTTTTGCTTGGAGTACCCTAGTTTGGGCGGTGCGAATAGTTTTGATGATTTGTGGCATTAGTGATGGTCTCAGGCAACTTTTTTTTGCCCCAAAGTGCACTTTGCTCAGTGCAGTGCCCAGTTGGTAGAGCGTTCACCTCTGATGCTAGGGGTCGTCGGATCCGTCCCTGCTCATGCCATGTGAGCTTTGTGGTGGACAAACAGTATGTGCGTGGGTTTTCTCGGGGTGCTCCCGTTTCCTCCCACTTTCTTCATTCCACCAATTCATCCCATCATTATCCATACGGCCTGAGCCATAGTTGCCTAAATGCCTTAAAATAAATTCAAAATTGCTCTGTGCAGTGTTGCCAGTTTATGGATTTTTTTGGGACAGTTAGTTACTAATTTATTTTAAGCATTGCATAGAATTCTCTGAGCTTTTATCGGTCAATGCTGATAGGTCATTATAAAGGTCACTTATTTTTATTTTGAACTAGCAAATACCTTGTCATAGAGCTGTGAGGACATGTGGTTCTGAGGACTATAATGGGGAAATAATCTTCGATATGGAATTTTAACGTACGAATAAGTTAAAATAAAAGTATTTTACGATTAGAAATGAGCAGCTATGTTATGTTGTATTGAGATAGTTTATTTACTTTCGTCGTTTAGAGCTGATAAGAGTGATTTTTGCCCTAACATATGATTCGTCGATATACTGGTTCTTGGATAAGTGAATATAGACTTGCCGTTGTTTTATTTACTATTTGACAAGGGCTTTCTTTAAGTGCTTTCCCCAACAGATAATGACTTTTTAAGTATTTTTTACTTCAGAGAATAGATATTCATTTTTTTTTCTTTTTTTTTATTTATTTATTTATTTTTAATTTGGAAAAATGACTTGTCAGTGTTCCGGTATATGGCCACTTTTGGGGAATTCAGGGCAATTTCCGTTGCAGATCTGAGTCGATTATCATTCAGTTGTAACTTTATACAATGATCCTTTAAGTACAGTGCCGCCGAGTTCTCAGCTTTGCTTAGTGTTTCTCAACCGGTGGACTCCGTCTTTGAGAGCCTACTGTTTTAAGAGTTTTTAGATTTTTTCCTTACGACTCACATTTTTTATTTATTTATAGGTCATTAGAATTATATAGGGTTTTCCTTTTAAAAATGGCTAAACAATTCCATTTACAACTTTTATTCTGTGTTTATATTATTATCAAGTTTTCCCACATGGAGATCATGCCTGGATATTTCCTCCAAAACAAGCACACAAACACACCACACACACCTACCTATTTCTACCTGACCTCTGCATCTCCATTTATTCTCAGAGATACACGTTGAGACGTTATCCCCAAAGCTCATCAATATTTAGATAGTTCAAATTATTATACTTCACAGTTCCAAATTATCTCAGCAAATACACATTTTCCAATAGTATTCACTCTCGCAGTGTTGTTTTTTATTTTGAACACCGTTGTAAGTACATTTATTTGTAGGTAGCCCTTACCTAGGCAACTGCGTGTACTGCATTGGATAGACATGGTGTAACAAACAGTGTTCGATAAGTTAAAATCGTAAGAACACGCGTACTTTGCGAAGTTAAGCATGGCCATCTAAAACTATTCGGTGTATCGGAAATGGTATTTATCACGCCTCCGACATGTTACTTAGCAACCAGGCTTACGAACGTTTTGATTGGTTACTCTCTCTTTGTGCTTTCTTCAAACATGGTTCTCGAGTTTCTGAATATGCTTACGCATATTCTCGCGTTCATATTGTATAAAACGAAGAATAATGAAGTTATTTCTAGTTCTGGAAGATGTGTACCTATTGATTAACATATCTCTTGATGGAAACCATATGATGTTCTTAGTGGTTATTTTGGTATATACAACAACTCAATCCTTACACATACCTTAATGATGTTTTACTATGTGAAGAAGTGTGTGATGGCCAATTTCGTTGGGCTTATCTTTAGTCTTTACCTACCTAATTTGCTATTTTTTTATAAGTATGTTGGGAAATCTGGGAACTACTCTTCAAGACCTAGCATAATTATTTGCTGGCGCAGTCTAAGATGAATTTATGCGCCCATCGAGGGAGTCTACCCAACGTGATGTATCATGTCTTGAAGAAACTTTCTTGTATTTAGTGTAGTATCTGTTCGGACAATTTGTTACAAACCAAACGAGAAGATGCTTACTAATCAACATTTTGAACCTAATAACATGGACATTAATTATCGTATATATAGAACAGTTTACCACCTACTGCAACGCATTTTCGATTGGTCCTGACAAGAAGGTGTCGCTTTTCTTAAGCATCATAGGTATTCAACTTTAAAAGATATTTTTGCACCAGAGATGATGTCTGAACAAACGTTTGTTAATATAGAGGAAGCAGCAAAACGTAACTTAATTATTGAAAGATATAAATTTAACACGTTGCCTCAAGGACAATTTCAAAATTCAGCTGATTTTATCAGTCAACTTAGAAAGCAAGCCATGAAATGTAACTATGGTGATTCCTTAGATCAGAAGTTGAGACCAACTGGTATTTAGAGAAGATATTAGACGAGGGTTACTTGCGAATCACGATTCGACCCTACAAAAAGTAATCGAGATCGTCGATATTGAAACTTTATTTATTTTTATTTTTTTATATGGGCCAGTCTAGTAACTCTGGACTTTGGCCCGTCACGATTCGCCTTTAGCTGTTAAAATCCACACCCATGCCGGGACTCGAACCCGGGACCTTTGAGCCGATGGCCTACAGTCGCAGACCGCTCGGCCGGCCATCGATATTGAAGAACAAGTTGATAAAGATTCACATTTATTTCACAAACTTCATGATCAACGTACACGGATCACAGGCGATGGAACATGATCAGTTTAATGTAGATGAGGCTAAACCTAACAAAGAAACAAGAAACGTATCAACAAGAACATGTTATAAATGTGGTGGAACACATCGTGATCAACAATTTTTTAGAAACTGTTTTGCAGGCAAATTAACATGCAATTTTCGCAAAAAATTTGGACATATTTCAAAAATATGTTTTGCAAAATAAAAAACTCCGCAACATTGCAAACAAAAACAACTAATCCAGCTAGTAATATAATACCATACCTGGAATGCTTAGAACCTTCTGTTAGCACACAACATGGTCATGAGGATACAGAATCAGTACACCTAATGAATGACATTCTTTTATTAGAACCTGACCAGCCTTCAGACATCTCTACAACACAAATTTTAAATAAAAACGAAGTAAATCTTGAAACAGGGATACGTGCTGAGTTACATCCAGGTATAGAAAAAACTTAATGTCCCTATCTAACCTACTAAGTTTCGGATTTATGGCGAAATTAATACCAAAGCAACAAACAATAAAATTAATCAAGAATACAAACATTATAATACTTGGGGTTGTTACTTTGGCGGTTCAGTATCATAAAGTTACAGTAGATTTGTTTATTCTGGTGACAACAGCTGGAATAAATACAACAGTAATTGGTTTACAAGATCTGGATTTGCTGTTTCCTGGATGGTCAATTACGAGATGTAATGGATTAACAAATTCAGTAGACCCTCAGACAGTAAATTTAACAACGCAAGATCAACATAATTCTTTAAACGTTACAGCTAATAACTCGCATGGTCACGTTCAAATAGTTACAACAGACCAAAATGCATTGGACAATTTAGCAAGAGAAATAGTTTATGTAACAAAGAGGACTTAGTGAATTAGTGGAGGTTACAAAATCATTAATATCCACAATGCAAGATTTTAGAGATCATCAAAATTCTGAACAATTAGCTTCACAAAAACAGGGAAACTCACGAACGATGGCTAAACAGGATTTGAAACAAGAAGGGAATTTACACCATAAAACCAACACAAGTAATACAAACAAGGATTATGTACCGATGATCTGATACGATGGATTGACAATCAAGGATTATCTCACAAACGATTAAGTAAGGAATTTGAAAAACAATTTCCAAACTTGGAGGAATATTATAGATTGGGTCAGCTAAAAGAGGCACAAGATTTATTGCATAGTTTATGACAAACAAGATAAAAATAACGGACGGAATGTCAGGTTATGATATCAACGCTAAGCTAAGAATTGATTACCGAGGTGATAACATTAGCAATTAAATACATTCTTAACAAACAAATTTCACATTAACACTATAGTTGTGACAAAGGCTAATATTTTGCAAGAGTTTAACAAACGCTCTTGTGTTAGCACTGGATTATCAAAATGAATTTGGTGTACGTAATATAGTCTTATAACACCATTCACTTCGATCAGAAACGTATTGTATCCTTTTTGTTTGATCAGTTTACCCCTAATAAAGGATGGAATCTTGCTGTTATGATTCGTTACCCACACTGTTTGATGAACTTTTGCTTTCATCAAGTCGTTTCTTACCTCGTTTAAAGTTTGACTTATATTTAATCAAGCTGTAATGTGTCCTGGGTTTGTAAGACAAAAACATGCTTATCGGCGTCTTTCCTGAAACTGCTGTTAACCATGTTCGTTAAGGAATAATTAATTTCCTTTACCCACTGTTGAACTGTACAGAGATGCGTTCTGTCTATTTTCCATCCACTTGCAATTCAAGACTTGTTTTACCGTCTGTACAGACTTTTCAGCATTCTTGTTACTAGAAGCATGGTAGGGCGGGGAATGCATGAGATTGATACTAAAATTTGCACAAAATTGCTTAAACTGTTGTGATTGAAATGGCGGACCATTGTCGGTGATCAGTGTAGTTGGGTACCCGAACGCCATAAAAAAAACTTTGTAGGTGTCGGATAGTTTCATTTGCATTAGTATATTGTACTAACTACGTATCAATAAAGTTAGAAAATGCGTCTAAAGGTTGTAAAGAATATGTTGCATTTGGCCTTGAACGGTAATGTATCTGAGCTGGTTTTCTCCGAGTTGACAGACATATATCACAATGTTGTACTTTAACGTGTATTTCTTCCTCTATTGATGGCCACCAGACTGATTCTTTTGCAGTTAGTATCATTTTGCGCTCTCCCCAACGTTCTTTGTGTAATAAATTTAAATATTTCGATCTTATAGATGCCGGTAAGACCAGTAACTGTCCTTTCCATAAGCAATGGTGTTCTATAGTTAGTAAATGGTGAATTTAAAAAAAAAAATCGAAATCTCGGTTTGCTTAAATAAATGTGGAAGTTTATTTGGTCATCCATCTTTACACCATTGCAAGACTTGTTGTAAAACTTCATCCGTTTTTGTTGCTTCTTGTACTTGTTGTAATGTCAAAAAACTATCTGTGAATTCCAATGTGAAGGTAGATATGTCGTTTAGATCTTCAAATTCCGTTGCTAAAGGTGGTCTTTATAAATAGTCTGCAACTTGTATTTCTTTGAAGTAATTGATTACGGATTCAATTTCATACGATGTTACAAATAGGCACCACCGCTGTAGCCTTGGCGCTGCTGTAGGCGGGATTGTTTTCTCTCCAAATAGCAGCTTAACCGAAACCCAATCAGTGTATAATGTTATTTTCTTACCATACATGTAATTATGAAACCGTTTTAAAGCCAAAATAACTCCCAATGCCTCGCGTTCGTATTGAGGGTATAACTTTTGTGTCTTCGTTAAGGTTGCTGAAGAACATGCTACTGTTACAAGATTATTGTTTTCCTTGTTATACAACACTGCTCCAATGCCGTCTGCACTTGCATCAGTTGTTATTACTATATCTTCATCTGGGTCAAGTGGATGTAGTGTTAGTGCGTTCTTCAATGATTCATTAATATCTTTCAGTTCTTTCGTATGTTGATCAGACCATACCCATCTAGTATCTTTGTCTAACAAACTGTGTATATTTGGACTTTTAAGTGATAGATTTGGAATATGTCTATGATTAAAAGACACCATTCCCAATAACGATTTAAGTTGTGAAATTGTTGTTGGTGTTGGAGCATCAATTATGCTCCTTTATGAGCATCAATTATGCTCCTATTAATGAGCCTTTCTGAACTTATTCTCTAAGATGGAAAGGAACATTATAATATTTTCTAAAAATTGGGTGTGCATCTGGTCTAACCTCTATTTGAACTTTATAACCACATACGGGTTGGGGAATGTCTTCTGAAAACAAGTCACAAGTCTGAAAGTGAAATGCAGCGACCAGGGCCTTTGCCTAGATACCATATCGACACTTGCCTGATGACCAAAAGAAACTGTCAGAACTCAAAACCTGATTGCCTCCGCAATGCGGTTTTAAGTCAGCGACCGTAACCACCAGATTAAGAGGGCTGGGTCACTGTTATTTCTATGTAATTGCCAGAATTATTAATGAAATTATAGTTAACTATCTTACCTTTCTTCATATCTTTCTTTCTTCTCTTTTTCCCGTTCTTTCAGTCTTTCTTTATGTCTCTGTCTTTCTTCTTCTCTTCGTTTCTGTTTCTCCTCTTCTCGCTTCATAAATTTTTCCTTCTCATATCGTACTTTGTCTCTCTCTTTCGTTGGT
This sequence comes from Lepisma saccharinum, assembly GCA_022664845.1. Classification (NCBI taxonomy): domain Eukaryota; kingdom Metazoa; phylum Arthropoda; class Insecta; order Zygentoma; family Lepismatidae; genus Lepisma; species Lepisma saccharinum. The sequence continues at coordinate 7,669 of JAGDQP010050247.1, read as the reverse complement.
GTCTCTTTATATGATCGTGATTTGCTCTTGACTTCTTTCTGAGATGTCTCCTCGACACCTCCTGCTTCGTCATTATCTTCTTTCTCCCTCTCCTTTTCCCGCTCGGGATTCTTCAACAGCTACAAAGAAAGGAAAATAGAAATAAACCTTAAAGTACAACAAGAATTATTCATTTCAGCTATCTCTGATCCTAACGGAATATAATTAATGATCAGACACGTCTTCAGCACACTGCAAAACATATAAGTACAAGAGGGTAATATCAAGTATGATTGCTAAAGAAATATAGGGCGCAGGGATAAAGAAACAAAATGTAGCTTTTGGGAACGAAACACACATAATCACAACCAGTTTGTCATTATCCAGAATCAAGGTTAGTTGCTTTAAAAGTAATGCAAAGTTTAACAGCCGGATACCTTTCCTGGCACTAGATCCTCTACAAGTGCACAAACTTAACTTTCATTCGCGGCTTGAGGAAGGGGGGTGGGGAGAGAGGCAGTGACCTTACAATGCTAGGAGTCATTTCGCAGGTTGAGACCAAGAGGATTTGACTAAATCTGGTTCAAAAAGAATTTAACATTGTGAGAAAATTCTATATCAGTACAAATCCGTATAAAGCAATGGTTTCTTCGCTGTCAGACCAGGAAGAAATAAATGAAACGATTTACGTTGTTATACGAGTCATTTATTTTCAACAGTACCTGCAACATTCTGTGTTATCGAATTAAATGTTTAAAAAAGTTGTGTGATCGAATTAAAATTAAATGTAGTAAAAATACAAAAACACGACTGTATAATCATATGATTTGAAGTCTCATCTCCCTATTTCCCGAAATGCACAAATAATGCTGCAGTTACCATATACTACATTTTCTACAGTTGTATTATAATTTCTTAATGGTTAGAAAAAAAGAAAAAGAAAAAAATAATCTCCCGCTAGTAATTTTACCTTTAATTCACAACTTCAATTCAGGAAACAGTACGAAAAGTATTAATATTTTCTAAACAAGTACCAACCAACTTTCAGTGTACGGTACATTGAAATAAGACCACCACCGAAATCTTTAAATACCAGGGTGAGTCAAAAAATTGTGTGTTTTTTGGATAAAAATACGCTGAATAGTGTTAACGTTGACTTTACACACTGCCATCACTTAGCGAAGTTCGGGAAATTTTTCCAACGTTCAGCCATAGCCACAATTCCAAGCTATAACCAATCCGCAGGTTTAGAGACCAAAAAGTCTTGGACGTCATTTTCCATTTTCTTCGCGTTGTTTAATTGGCTATCCCTAAGGAAATGTGCCATTGATAAGGAAAGGTGGTAATCAGAAGAAGTACGGTTCAGGCTATACGCTAGGTGTGATAACAATTCAATTCCTTGACACTGTTCACGTTTTTGGAGGAATACTCCGAACATATACGTCTTGGTGAGCTGTACACTTGAAGCAGAATACTCCTGTTGATCAGAGCCGGATATTTCTGCACACCGGCTATCAGGCACTAGTTTCCAATACACTGGGCCATCCACATTCCACCAAATTTAGATCATTACCTTTTTCTCAAACCATCGTCACTGGACCACGGAGGTCTCCTAGCTTGATTGACAGCTGGAGTTGGGGTACCGTAGAAATATCCACTTTTCATCTTCAGTGACCATTCGCCGCCAAAACTACACATCACCTTGCTCAACAACTGTCAAGAAGAATGACTCGCTTCCGACCTGTTTTCCTCTCAGATCGTAGGGTTTCATCTGCAAGCATCTGAACGAGAAACCCAGGTTATAAAGGTCGCAACTATCCTGTACTGTTAAGTTCCAACTTGTGGATACTTGTTTGGAGCTGTGTTGAACATGCTGGCGTCATCAGACAGAAAACGCAGGAATCATTATGCCAGCCGGGGACCATTGTTTCCTCCTCTTAAATACAACAAATTTCCTTCGTTGCAGCAGCAAGTACTAAGCCCTTTAAAATAATAATAATGTCCTAATAGCACTCTCGTAACGTTTGTTCAACGACATCCTGCTTGAATGAGAACATTTATTTACTCATTTTCCTATACATCTTGTGTGGCACGTTACATTACAAACCATTTTTATTCCTTTTCCTATATAAAGGCATACAGATGACCTTTTTCTAACTCCTTTTACATACCAATAATGCATATATGTAATAAGAACACAGTAAAACAAAACACAATTATTACTGTTTTTAACGAAAGTGCTTGATGACTCCTCTGCATCCTGTTCACGCATCACTTTACTAATATAATGAGCTTCCTACTAGACATCTGGCTTGTTCCAAGAGTCATCGGCACACCTGTGTATCTGGGATTCCACAAGAATAGTAATCCAGGATGCCAATTTCATCACATCATGCACTCTCAGCAACCGTCTTCTAGTCTGCCAATGACACAGATTAAACCCCCTGTCACATATTCTATGAGATCTATATCACCAGACCACAGTACTCTTTGATCTGTGATGCATCGCTCAAAGAACAGACTATACCTCCAATACACCTTTAAAACACTGCCACAGGTCATGAATCTAGCTCACTTTTCAATGTTGGTATATAGGAAGTCCTCGTGTATTTGCGGAAGAATATACAAATTTAAGAGAATGTACGAGAATCTTTTCAAGCTAAAATGAAGGCCCTTCTACAGTCGTGAAAGAATCAAGGACATGAGTATTGAACAGGTGAAAACAAGCAGTGGGAGAATTTTGAAAAAAAAAAAAAAAATACAACTTTTGCACTTTTGTGAGTTTTCCATTGGAGCGATGATATAATATTACCTGATCCTGATTTAATTTAGATTCTTTTTTGTTAATGAAAAAAGTTTCATAAACTATTCTCTCTTTGTAAGTATTCTCTATTGTAAGTGAACTATTCTTTTTTTTAACCTTTGAAATAATATGCAAGGAAGTTTTGAGGAGGTGTGAAATACCTGAAACTGGGTGTTCATTTTTCGCGTCCCTGATGTGCTCGGATGTTCTGACATGTATGTTTCTTTTTGTAATCCCTACATACTGATTACTACATTGACATGTGATTTTATATACTCAGCTGCCTGAGGTTTTCGGGACAAAATAGTTTTATATTGCGTGAAATTTTTGTTTAAAGATTTTGGCGGAATCAAGGCTGGGTTAAGATTACGTTCCTTAAATATTTTCTTAAACTTATTAGTGATGGGGTGGTATAAAAGAATAGATACTTATCTGTGTTCATTTTAAGTTATCATACCACTTTAATATATTAGTTTATGAGTAACCATTTTATTGACCTTACTGAAGGAGGTAATCTAAATTCTCCTTCAGGTCGTTAGGGACTGTATAAGTTTTGAAAGCGCATAGAAAAAAATTTAGTCATATCCTATTCCTATATTTCATATGTGAAAAGTGTGCAATCTTGGTAAATTTATTGTCCAGTTTGTAGATTTGATGATCTAAGAAATTAATAATTTCCCGACCTCCTAGCTCTTCAGTGAAATGGATTTTTGAATATATATGATTTAGTTCTTTTAATAAAAAATTCAAGCTGTGAGTTATCTTTGTATAGTATTAAGGAGTCATCTACGTATCTATAATACTTGATTTGTTGTACTTTTGGATGTTTACGTATAGATGTTTCGAAATGATTAATTACAATATCTGGCAGTACCGATGATAGTGGACTACTCATTGCCAAATCTTCAAATTGACTGTAGAACTTTATCTTCAAACTGAAAAATATTCTTATGTAAACAGAAGGGAAGTAATTTAATTAATTATTTCACACATTTCAAATGAAGTTTAACCTGTTTTAACTAAAAATGATTTCGTACATTTAATAGCCAAATCAGCAGGGATTGAAGGAAACGTATCTACTATACCTACGGAAACCATCTTAATAGTATTGACATTGTCTAGAGCAGAAATTTGTTGCTTTATTTCAACAGAATTAACATTAAAAAAAAAGGAAGTTACGACAACTATTTTGCTAATTTAACAGCTGAGTGATGTTGACCTGACATGATGAGGTGAAACTGTACATCTGTTTCGTGTATTTTGAGCAAACCGTAAATAATGGGTATATTAGAAGCTGATAATATAATTGCTTCTGCAAATTTGGATTGAATAATGAAGTATTTTTAATCAGCTTACGAACCTGATAGTCTATTGACTTAATAGGGTTTTCGAGCAATAACTCAAAACCTTGACCGGTAATTTTACCAGTGACACTTTTTTTTTGTATTGATCCTTTGTTAAGATATTCCCTTTAGCTCCTTTGAAGAACCACAGGTAAAATTACCAAGCCAATATTTTAATACTTTTACCATTAAAGTACTCATTACGTACTCAATACAATTATTTTTATAAAGAGAACAACGAATACAGGAGAACTATACGTAATTTTCAAAGGTCGAGGACGAACACAGAGCTATACAGGCATGATTGAGAGAGTGCCGCATAAACAGGTTTCACAACCTAAGAATTTTATTTTCAATGAATTAAATGGTTGAATTGGACAAGTAAAGAAATCTCCTCTATGCTGCATTGGCCAATCAAAATCGTAACTTATATGGATGTATTGGGTACTACTTCAATTATGATTTGCTAAGCCGATACCGCTTACGTCATTTTTTATGTCGAGATATGACGTCCTTTTGAACGATACCGCCTTAACTTTGACTGCCAATAATAGCTCCGAAATTTCGCATGTTTCGAAATTCCTTCAAAGGAACTTTTTTTCTTCTTTTGATGTAAATAATCACATCCGAAGTTCAAGCCATTATTTCACGGATACTCTGTATATATAGAACTGAATAACGCACAGTTACACATATTCACCTTGATTTCTCCAAAAGAATACTCTACTGTTCAATATCCTTGTTAGCCAGTTATACCAGAAATTTAGTCAGACACCTTACATCCTTCTCGTGCGAACATAAACTACATAACAAGCGACTAAAAACTTAGAAAGTGCTCAACTGCTCTCACTGCCCCAATTGCAAAGTGCTAACAAAATCTCTGAATAATTTTCGTTTAAAAAGAAATACAGATTCGTTTATTGAACAATAAAATAGTCGCAAATTATTGGCGAGTGAATCACGGAGTCGCTTCTAACGACAGAGGTACTGGGGAATGAAATGTAAGAAAACTCCTCAACTACACAAAAATTATACAACGCAATCAGACCAATCAAATTCGTGTCAATAAAATACGACGTGAAAATATACGAACGCAATTTAATTAAATTCAAGTCAATAAAATATGATGTAAAGTTATACAAAAGATAATCAATAAAGTGTAAATGCAGACAAAGTTCCTTACTTCTACGCTTCGGTCCTCAAGAAGTTCAGGAGGTTAGAAAACCACAGAAAGCACGGCCCGAGTTACATTGCATTTACTTTGGCACATTAGGGAATAACAACACTATCGTATAATACCTAGCCCTCGTGGTCCGGCCAGCGACGTCGCGAACTTTGGATCGGCAATGGGTAGGTACGCGGATTCAGGTACAGGTTTTCTAGGATTTATCTGAGCCTTACCAGCGAATGCCGGTATGATACCTTAAGTAAGGCCCTGGCCGATCCTCTTTCCCTATCCTCTACCTACCCCATCCCGGCCTGAGCCGAAAAGCCTTCACTAAATTCAATTCAAAACTATTGTTGAATAGGATGGACAATTTCCTTCTGTCGCAATTCGACTCTTTTTATTTCGTTCGTAAAAGTTTCTTTCTTCCACACGCGAACAGAATTAATAGTCTTCTGTTTGATTATAAATGCCTAAATGTTGTGCTTTGCGGCCGGGTTTGTATATGTTCACCAGCACAACTGATTATAATAATAAAACCATGGAAAATAAACATAAGCGAATAGTTCAGAAGCAGGATTCTTGCACATTCCCGATGTGTTTAACTACATCTTTTCCTCTTTGAAAGTTCGGAATCATCGGCAAATAAAAGTATACTGCTGTAAAACTAAGAAGAGTAAGTTTACAATTTATGGCATTTAGGCATCTATGTCTCAGGCTGAAGAAGCGTGTCAGGGAGTTCACTCATATACAGAATAAACCGTACAGGACCAAGAACAGAGCCCTGCGGTTTTCCAGTCGAAACAGTAAGCCAATGAGAAGCTATTGGAGACAAACATATTGCTTACAACGGACTAAATAATTCTTAATCAACAGCAAACGTTTATCAATAATGCTCGATCTGTTAGTTAATTTATAACGTGGATATTACTGTATTAATCGAATACAAAACTTTAGGTAGATTAAAATAAATTATGTCCTAATTGTACTATTAACCAAATATTCAATTCCATGCGACTGAAGAATGTGAAGATTAGCCAAGCATGACCTACCTGGAAGAAGATATATTATGCAGGGAGGATATGAAGTAAAGTGAATTTTAATTTCGTAATCCTTAAGCAAATAATGAACGAGGAAGAAAAGGTACTTGCTGAATAACATCTAATAGAAAGAAAAGTAACGGTAATGGATAGATCAATGAGGCAGCTGTATTTTTCAGGAAAATTGCAGGAACAGAATTGCAGTTATAAAAGAACGTAGAAAACTTCACAAGGATTTGTGAAACAACAGAGACTGTAGTATTAGGAACATTTTGAACGAATGAAAGGCTACCTACAAAAGGCTGCTGATAGCAATTAACTACGAAGAACTGATTAAACAAGTTAACTACGATTGTCTAGAGCAGTACTTTTTGTCAGGCATTTCTAATGGAACTTAATCGTTGATCTCCTTTATGAATAATAAAAACATTGTTCTGGACTCCCATTATATACTCTTTAGGAAGTACTAAACTTCACTATGTGATCAAAAGTATCCGGTCAGCCACCTAAAAATGAACTAAAGTTTGGGACGCCTTCTCGCAGGCCTATTTTCAAGGTGGCGGAAGGTTTCCTGGGAAATAGCAACCCATTCCTTATGAAGCGTCGAAATGAGAAAAGGTATCGATGTGGGTCGGTGTGATCTAGCACGAAATTGGCGTTCCAAAACATCTCAGAGATATTTTATCGGATTCAAATCAGGAAAAAGCTTCATTTTATATGGGCCAGTCTAGTAACTTTTGACTTCGGCCCGTCACGATTCAGTCCTTTACACCTAGTTAAAATCCACAAACACCCATGCCGGGACTCGAACCCGGGACCTTTGAGCCGCTGGCCTAACGCCTTAGACCGCTCGGCTCAAATCAGGACTGCGCAGGCCAATTCATTAGTGTGACGTTGTTGTTGTCAAACCACCGAGCAGCCGTAGCTCAGTGGTAGAGCATTGGCGTAGCATTTGGGAGGTCGTGGATTCGATCCCAGCGGCCGACCATCCTGACTGAAGTTTTTCCTTTCACACCAGGCGAATGCCGGGATGACACCTTCAACATAGGCCCTGGCCGACACCTTTCCTCTCTCCTATTCCGGCCTTAGCCTTAGATACCTAAAGGCCATAAATAATATTTTTAAAAAAATTAAAACTGTCGTCAAACCATTCCCCCACAATCCCTGCAGTATGGACGGATGCTCGGTTATGTTGAAATACACATTTGTTATTTCCGAACTGGTCTTCGTTGGTAGGCAGCATGGAAGTGCTTAAAATGTCACCGTAACCTGACCAGGAGAAACATGACAACCACCGAAATTTACAGTCAGCACTATACAGACTGGTATATGCCGTTCA